>APFE030332195.1:9073-48306 GCA_000404065.3 Pinus taeda
GAAAGGGCAAGAAGCATGCTCAGTGGTTCCGGGTTAGGACAAGAATTCCGGGCAGAGGTAGTGGATACTGCATGTTACTTGGTCAACAGGTCACCTTCATCAGCGTTGGAGGATAAGACTCCACAAGAAGTATGGACTGGTAAGAAACCCTCTCTTTCGCATCTGAGGGTATTTGGATGTGATGCATATGTACATGTTCCAAAGGAGAAACGAACCAAGTTGGATAGTAAATCTGAAAAGTGCATCTTTATTGGGTATAAGGATGGTTTAAAGGGTTATAAGCTTTGAAACCTAGTAACAAGGAAGGTTGTGTACAGCTGAGATGTGGTGTTCAGAGAGGTAAAATATGTTATTAAACATGAAGTCCAATCAAAGGAACCTGAGAAGATAGAGTTTGAGCTTAAGGAGAAAGAATCAAACTCTACAGCAGAGGAGGAATCAAAAGATGAAGAGCCACAAACTCCAGGTGTGACAAGATCAGTTCAAGAAAGAAGGCAGCCAGAAAGGTATAGTCCATCTACTTTCTATTCAAATTTTTCTTAATCTGTTACTAATGATGATCCCAGAACTATGAAAGAAGCAGTAGATTTAGAGGATGGAAAACTCGAGAAAGAGGCCATGGTTGATGAAATGCCCTATTTGCACAAAAATGAGGCTTGGGATATGGTGGAGCTGCTGGCTGGAAGGAAACCCATTGGTAGCAAATGAGTGTTCAAAAAGAAGACAAATAAAGAAGGAAAGGTGGAGAAATACAAAGGTCGGTTGGTAGCAAAAGGTTATTCCCAGGTGCCGGGAATTGATTTTGGTGATATTTTTTCTCCTGTTGCCAAGGTGGCTTCTATTAGATTATTTTTATATGTTGCTGTTGCTTTTGATTTTGAGGTGGAACAGATGGATGTGAAGATAGCGTTTCTTCACAAGGATCTGGAAGAGGAAACATACATGAAGCATCATGAAGGTTTTCCGGTGAAGGGTAGGAAAGAAATGGTATGCAAGTTAAAGAAGTCTTTGTATGGGTTAAAATGGTCACCAAGGATTTGGTATCAGAAATTTGATACATTTATATTGGGACTTTGCTTCACTAGAAGCAAAGCAGATCACTGTGTGTATTTTAAATTAATTGGTGACCGTGTTATTTATCTAGTCTTGTATGTGGATGATATGTCGCTGGTTGGAAATGACAAAGAAATTATCCAGGATTTGAAGACCCAATTGTTTGGTCAATTTAGTGTGTCCTAAATTGCTACATTAATTGTCAATCTGGGATTCGTAAGCTGACGAAGTGTGGCGCACTATATGTGCAAGATAACCTATTTCTTAGTTTTGTCGTTTTTATTTTTATTTTTATGTTGTTTTGGGGGTTTTTATCTTTGTTTTTGGAATTCTTATTTATAAATTTCTAGAAGGCAAGTCTGGTTATAAGTTTTAAGGCAATTATGTCCTTTGTAAGGGTTCCCCAAACTTAACACTTCAGAAAGTTTTAAAGCATGCTAGTGAAAAATAACAGTTGAATCAAGAATGAAAATATGTTGTGAATTAAAACAAGTAATTGATGAACTACTGATTATGAAACTATCATCTCTACTGCTATCTAAATACAGAAAATTGATTTAAGCTACTGCACTCAAAGAAATCAGAGATTGCAAAGAAAGTAAAACTAAAATCAAATTACATCATCCATATTTCAATCCCTCGCCAGTAGTCTCGCTATGGCTTTCGGAGGTAACCGTCAATGAAATGAGAAATCCAATTATCTAATTTTATAAAATTAAATTAAAATTAAATCACAACATCCATATTTCAATCCCTCGCCAGTAGTCTCGCTATGGCTTTCGGAGGTAACCGTCAATGAAATGAGCAATCCAATTATCTAATTGCAGAAAAGTAAACTAACATTAAATCACAACATCCATATTTCAATCCCTTGCCAGTAGTCTCGCTATGGCTTTCGGAGGTAACTGTCAATGAAATGAACAATCCAATTATTTAATTGCAGAAAAGGAAACTAAAATCAATTCACAACATCCATATTTCAATCCCTCGCCAATAGTCTCGCTATGGCTTTTGGAGGTAACTGTCAATGAAATGAGCAAGTTGATTTCTAACTAACTTAACAAAGCAAATGAACAAAACTAAACTCAACAAAACAGAACTGGAATTAAAAGAAACTAGGAAAAACAAAATCAGCAGAGGATCAATTCCATATCACTAGTCATTATGAAAATTATATGCAAATGCCCAGGCTGCCTACTCTATCTTGAAACCTGCACACACTGATCAGCGTTAAACAAAGCTCGTAAAATCATGAACAACAGTGACATGTTAGAAATATATACACAAATGAATAATTACAAAACATATGCAATGAGAATAAAGAAACAATGCATAAAGACTATACATCAACAAGGAAAATGAAACCTCGGTGTGCAGGGGCCCTCTGCAACCTCGGCCAATAGGTTATCAATTCAAAACCACGTTCACGCAAACATGTAGGACAAAGTCTTATTATATATATCTCAAAACAGAGTTACAACAATAAGCTAGTGTGACGACACAATGGTTCTTAACAACAAAAGTTACATATCAAAAGCTAGCTATTATGCGTATCAGAACGCATTATTTATAACAAAGATTGCATAACTGTTTTTCCTGGAAAACTACGTGAACAGAGGACACGTGAAGAACAACGTCCACAGATTTAGCAGCATGGTCACCAAGATTACACAATATTATTGAAAGAAGCTGTTGGATCCACATCATGGTCAGCCTACAGGTGTCCGCGTGCCTCCAAAGATTTGGAAACGATCATGGAAGTCTTCACGTGCTTGAAAATGGAGTCCTGTTGCCATAGGACTCTCCTGTTTGACCATTGCTTGACCACCGTTGACCACGACCTTCTGTGATGAATCCATCTGGACCAATGGGACTTGACCCATGTCCAGGTCATTTCCAACTTGCCCATGTGGCTTGCTTTACCTCATGACACCTGCAACCTGTAGTTTAATAAAAACGGCTACAGAAAGTTGAACCAGCTGCAGAAAGTGACAAGATTCTACAGCTCATAAGCAAAAATCTAGTTCAAACAGCAACACAAAGACATAATCAAGAAACCACTTTAAATGCTCTATTATGACTAATATGCAATGATATTGATAACTTAGGAGGTCCAGGTGAATGGAAAGAAGCTAGAAAAATGTGTAGGAAAGATGCAAGTTTGGGGCTTAACACCAACTGTCCTCCAAATTCGACATGAAAGATCTTGGTGCTGCAAACTATATTTTGGGCACGAAAATTAAAAGAGATCAATAAAAAGGAAGCTCTAGTTAAACCAGAGGAAGTATGTCGAGACAATACTGCAGAGGTTTAATATGCAGGATAGTAAACTGGTGAAGGTTCCTATTCCTATAGGTGTAAAGTTATCTGCTGAATAGTGTCCCAAGACACAAGAAGAGGAAGAGGATATGTCTCGTGTTCCATATGCAAGTGCAGTCAGTAGCCTGATGTATGCAATGGTTTATACTAGACCAAAAATTGCACATGCAGTGGGAGTATTGAGCAGGTTTATGTCAAAACCAAGGAAGGAGCACTGGACAATAGTGAAGCAAGTTTTCAGGTATTTGTGTGGCACTAGTGATTATGGTTTGTGCTACCAAGGAAGACCAGGATTGGACAGAGTGTTCGATATTCATGGCTTTGTTGATGCAGACTGGGCTGGAGATCTGGATGAGAGAAGATCTACATGTGGATATGTGTTTAACCTATTTGGAGGTACAGTCAGTTGGATGAGTAATAAACAACCTGTAGTGGCACTATCAACTACAGAGGTAGAATACATGGTAGCCACTCATGCAAGCAAGGAAGCAATTTGGTTGCGGATATTGTGTTCAAGTATGGGGTTAGTACAAGGAGCTATAAGGATAGACTGTGATAGCCAAAGTGCAATTTTCTTGGCAAATAACCCTGCATATCATTCAAAGACAAAGCACATTGATGTTTAGTATCACTTTCTGAGGGATATGATAGAAGACAAAAAGGTGTTGCTAGTAAAATTGGACACTTTGAAGAATACTGCATATGCATTGACAAAATCTGTAAGATCTAAGAAGTTATCTTGGTGTAGAGAAACAATGGGTGTTGTAAGGCTGGATAAATGACTAAGCTCTCTTGTGGCCCCCTATGGAAAGAAAAAAATAACTGGGAGAATGTTGGGTTGTGTTATATTCTTTCCACAACTAGCTCACGTAGTTAACCGAGGGGTTAGGGGGGGGCGAATCGCCCCCCTTCATTGCGCCAATTGCCGTAGTTGGGGGGGGGGGGGGGGCTCTAGGGGGTTTGAGCGGTGCAATAGGCCCCTCTATGGAGTCTGGGGTATGCCCCAAAAATGTTTCAGACTCCTATAATTAGGTTGGGGCGGACCTACTATCGGGTTTGGTTGCATGTTTTTCGCACATCGGGTTGGACCGCGATGCGTTTCGGTCCATGGTATTAGGATGCTTCGCTGTATAAATATGTATTGTAACATTGAAAGGAAAATAATGAAAAATCAAGCTAGTAGTCCCGATTTTGGGATCCAGGGGAAAATATCTATGTATATGTGTTTTATGTGTTATTCTCTCACATTGTTTATCTTTTGTGTTTTAGAATTCGTATGCAGGTAATTTTTGTATGGGGTTAAAACCTACACATACAACCTAGAGAATCTACCTTCACAAGTGAATAACCTCATGATAGTTTTCATCGAAGGGATGTATTTCTTTAATTAATATTTGAAAGGCATGAGGTGAGTATGTGTTTCTTTGTATGGTGTCTTCAAGCAAGGCTTGTAGTTTGCAAGATCTATGATCATTCCTTTGAACCAATATTCTCCATTGTTCGGTAACCTAGTTGTAATTGAGATGGAGGCCACTAAAAAACTGAACTCAATTCCAAGAATGACATCAGTTTCTCCTTTCAATTGAGTTGCCACCCAATCTGTTAGTTTCTCATGAAATCCCACCTTTCTCACCCTTTTGCAAAATTCCAGGCAATGGACATCCTCAAAGAATTGTTTGATGAAAGGATAGGAGTTAATTGTATTGCAATCTAGTGGTTCATATCTAAGGATCTTCCCTCCTTTATGTTGTCTTTTTCTTTATGGCAAAGATTCTTCCTCCATGATGACACAAAATCCTAGTAGCAGGGAGCGAAAATAAAATGTGAGGTGTGAATGGAAATGAAGTGATATGAAGGTGATTTTTGACAAAATGATGGAGAGCTCTTGGGAAAGGTGAAATGGACTTTGGAATCTGATGAAAATGAGTGGAGAAACAGTGGAAAGATGATTTCTTGCAGGTGGAAACAATAGGGTTTATGATGAAACTTGCCCAAAAGCCTCTAAGAATGAGATAGGGTTTTTTTTTTTAGTGTTTAAACTTTGTTTTGAGGTGGGAAAAAATGGTTAAAATGACTTATTAAACATGTATTCAGGGGCAGGATATCATTTTATATGTTTTAGAAATAAAAAATAATGATGGTTGTTTTCACCCTATCATTTCATATGCAAATTTCACTACAAACCCTAATTTGAAGAATCATTGACATGAGATGAAATTGGAAAAGCAAAAGATGGAGGATGATGGTGTACTTACTTGTTCCTTACCTTAGGAGTCAATAGAATCAAGCTTGCAAGTGAAAAAATGAAGTTTGGGAGAGTTTTGAGGGATTTCCGGGCACTCTGTCCTGCGCACAGCGCAGTGTTCCTACCACAGTGACAAAGTGCAGAGAGTTCTTCTGAGCACAGGGCCTACCTCCTAAGCGCAACACAATGCTTCTAAGTGCAGTGCCTACAATTGTTTTGCCAATTTCACCTAGGAAAACGACTTTTTTTCTTTCTTAGATGGGATAGATTGATAACGAAGAGTGAATAAGATGTGAATGAAGGAGTTTGGGGGCTTTTAAGTTTATATAGGGAAAATTTCTTCACTTTTTCAAAAATAAATGGGACCCACCCTCCTTTATAAACTGATTTTCACTTTATAAAAACAAAGTTACCTTTACCATTGCAAACCTAAGATGTCCTTTACTTTCCTGAGTGTTGGAGCTTATTTTTCTGGAAGTTTTGGAACATGAAAGTATGAGGAGTGTGTGAAAAATCAAAATCAACTCCCAAAAGTTCTTTGTCATGTTTCACTCATTTCTGGTTTTATTCATGAAAATGATGGACCTTGGAAACCATAGCAACCTAATGGATGACCTGAGACTAAATGGAATGATGATTATGACTAACCGATTTTTATTGTGACACCTCTGTAAAGTGTGATAGATGACCATCATGAGTGAGTCTCCAAAAGAGTGACTTCATGTTTAGACTGACCAAGCAATGACCAAATTTTGCTGTGTAAACCTAGTAACATAAAAAAAAAAAAAATTGAAAGTCTGGAAAAAAATAGTAAAAGCATATTTGATCCAGGTGTCAACCTAACAAGACTAACACTAACACAATGATTATGAGTTGAACTTATTCATGCAACCACATAATTTGAGGAAAAAGTCTATGTCAGTGCAAGAATATATAAAGGAATTTTATAGGATGAATATTATATAACAACACATTGAAGAAGATATGGAGAAGATGGCTAGATACATAAATGGACTGACGTATGAAATCTAAGATGAAATTAGCATTTTACCCTTGTATATTGTGGAGCATGCATATCAAGCAACATTAAGCAAAGTGTTATCACTCAGAATGTACCTCAAGGTTGAGAAAAGGCAATTCCAAGGTAACGACAAACCAAGCTTTTGATCTGGCATCTAACCCTGCCAAACCAGAGAGGGGTCTCTCTTTGCCAACAAGATGTGGCTGCAATAAATGAAATTTTATGCTAGCTATGAAGTGCAGCAATTTGTTTGAATTTTTTTGGGTAGAAACTGCAAGAGAAAGGATGATTGGGCTACGGAGTCAATGCCAGTTTCTGCCAGCAAACTTGGGGCAAATTAAGTGCCATGTTTAGCCAGATAGAAGATTGAAAATGTGAGAAGAATAGAGGGGAGAAAGCCCGCTGCCCTGCAGACATCAAACATATATGGATCTCCAGGAGCAGCTTTAGATGAATGAGAAACACAAGCTTGCTCAGCAGAGCATCTAACCAAGGATGAATTCTGCAAAGACAACCATTACATCTAACAACAAAATCATGATGAAAGGAGCATCATAGGTGATGGATTCCTAACATATCACCTATATAATGTTGTAACAAGGTATAAAAACAAAATATTTAAGTGAATAATAGGAAAAACATACTGAACAATAACATCGTGATGGATCCCAGGTCTAAAGGGCAGAAAACTACTTTATTAAAATGATATTCAGGAAAATTTTACACAATGCCAAGTAGCCTCTCTGCTGCCAAAATTGAACCTTTACACTATGAAATTCATCAAATATATACATTTACCTCATCCGTGTATTAAGGGAATTGAGATCAACCATCTTCTTCAAAATAGAATCAGTTACATTCAACTTGGACCAAATTTCTGAAAATAGGCGTTAACGATGAACTCGTATGTCCTGAACCATAGTACCTCTTACAAAACTGACTGAGGTTTTTGTAGATAAGGTAATTTTTGAGAAAAACCTCTCTCAGAATTTGGATATTCATTTCCAGTGGCTCAGAATATGTGCCACAAAAGCATCTTTAAAATAGAAAATCATTAAAAATTTAAATTTGTACAAATGAGTTATAAAGATCTAGTCAAATATTCCAATTCATGAAACCTGTGAAGAAATTGAAAGAGGTTTGTGTTATATGGTGTGTTTGTAACAAAAACCTCTTTGGGTTTTTCAAAATTACTCTCCATATGTTGTAAAATGGCACCCCACTAAAATGACTAAAACAATAAAATAAATGAAAAATTTGCTTTGTTTTAATGTAGGCTCTAAAGATCACTCTATATCTCCCACATAGTAGCATCTGTGAATAAACGGAAGGAGGCTTTTGTTACTTGGTATGTGATGGACAAAAACCTCTTTCACGTTTGTAAAATTCCTGTCCAAACTGATTTTGTAGTAAACTTGTCCCTGTGTGCAACAACTAACCTCAAAACATGCATAACAAAGAATCAATAATTTATTTCGATCATATCTTATGATCCAGAAACCGGTTACAGGAGTGTGATATACCGTTGGAAAGATTTTTCCAAGATTCTTCTGATGGAAACATTTATGACATGTTTTGTGCTGAATATCATGTGCAAAACATCTAACCAAACCAAACCAAGTAAGAGCTCATGTTGATCCCTGGTGACAGGCTGCGAATACTGGAACCAACATCGGCCTTATTGGGGATGGAAGCTCCTTGGAGGTGTCAAGAAAACCATAGAAAAGGTGCCTCATCCATTGGGAAATATGGTCAAACAACTGCAAACCCAAAACAACTCATACCAATCCAAAAACTTATACATACTGCAACTTGTACATAAACAAATATCGAAAACTGAAATGCTGCCCCAGGCAACTTATTTATGTACAAATCTAACCTACTTTTCTGCAAAATTGATAGATTAAGTAACGTTGTAATGCCAAATCAACCAATCAAGTAACTGTGACAAGGATGCTGCTTGAAAGTGCTTCAACTAGGATACAAATGTAAATGCTGACAACCATCCATGGACAAATTGAATTTTGCAGTGTGAAAGACAATCTGACTTATCGTTCAAACTGAAAAAATACTCCATATATGAAACAATAGGATCAAAGAAACCAGACTTTGTTTGCTGCCCTAACTCCTCAACACAAACCTCCAACTGCAAACTGTCAATGCAAACATCCACAGGCAGCTCTATTGTTTCTTTTTTTGAAGGAGGGAGAGTTTCCAAGAACTTTTTGGGATCTCGGAATTCATATGATTGGATCTGATCATTTAAATAGTGAATCTCCTTCTCAAATTTTTCAACAATTAGCTCAAAGAAACTAGTTTTAGCTTTAGGATAAAACTTTAGAGATCTCAAATATTGAAGCACTATAATGAAAAATACTTCATCAATTTCAATATCCACTAATTTATCTCTAACTTCTTTCAAAACTTCACAAAACATAGGGTTTGCCACATACCCTACCATTTTATTTGAGTGCATGAATGGATCAGTGAGCACTGGAATCTCTAGATTGAGTTGGAGTCGCCAGGTGAATGTTTCAGCCTTCATCTGTGTCTGACTGTTGTCCACCATCAGCAACCAGATCTGCAATTTAAACGATCTTTCCTGGAGAAGATCTATCACCTCATCCCCCAGCAATGACACCAATATGTTATCAACCAGAATGTACCTCAAGGCTGAGAAAAGGAAATTCTGAGGTAACCACAGACCAAGCGTTTGATCTGGTATCTAGCCCTACTAGACCAAAGAGGGCTCTCTCTTTGCCAACAAGATGTGGCTGCAATAAATGAAATTTTAGGCTAGCTATGAAGTGCAGGGATTTGTTTGAAAGGTTTTGGGTCGAAATTGCAAGAGAAAGGATGATTGGGCTACGGAGTCAATGCCAGTTTCTTCCGACAAACTTGGGACAAATTAAGTGCCATGTTTAGCCAGATAGAAGATTGCAAATGTGAGAAGAATAAAGGGGAGAAAGCCCGCTACCCTACAGGCATCAAACAGGGATGGATCTCCAAGAGCAGCTTTAGACAAACAAGAAACACAAGCTTGCTCAGCAGAGCATCTAACCAAGGATGAATTCTGCAAAGACAACCATTACATCTAACAACAAAATCATCATGAAAGGAGAATCATAGGGGATGGATTCCTAACATATCACTTAGATAATGCTGTAAAAAGGCATAAAAGAAAAATATGTAAGTGAATAATAGGAAAAACATATTGAACAATAACATCGTGATGGATCCCAGGTCCAAAGGGCAAAAAGCTGCTTTATTAAAATGTTATTCAGGAAAATTTTACATAATGCCAAGCAGCCTCTCTGCTGCCAAAATCGAACATTTATGCTATGAAATTCATCAAATATATACATTTAGCTCATCCATGTATTAAGGGAATTGAGCTCAACCATCTTCTTCAAAATAGAATAATTTACATTAAACTTGGACTGAATTTCTGAAAATAGGTGTTAAAGATGAACTCGTATCTGCTGAAATGTAGCAATTGTTACAAAACTGAAAGCGACTTTTGTAGTACAGTCATTTGTGAGAAAAACCTCTCTCAAAATATGGAAATTTGTTTCCAGTTTCTCGGAATCTGTGCCACAAAATTATCTCTAAAACAGAAAATCATTAAATTTAAATTTAAATATGTAAAAATGAGTTGTAAAGGTCTAGTCAAATATTCTAATTCATGACACCTGGGAATAAATTGAAAGAGGTTTATGTTATATAGCTCGTGGTTAACAAAACCCTCCTTGGGTTTTTCAAAATTACTTTCCATCTATTGTAAAATGGCACCCCACTAAAATGACTAAAACAGTAAAATAAATGAAAATTTTTCTTTGTTTTAATGTAGGCTCAGAATATCACTGCATATCTCCGACATAGTAGCACCTGTGCATAAACTGAAGGAGGTTTTTGTTATTTGGTATGTGATGGAAAAAAACCTCTTTCACGTTTGTGAAATTCCTGTCCAAACCGATTTTGTAGTAAACTTGTCCCTGTGTGTAGCAACTAACCTCAAAACATGCATAACCAAGAATCAACCATTCATTTCGATCATATCTTATGATCCAGAAACCGGTTACAGGAGTGTGATATACCATTGGAAATATTTTTCCAAGATTCTTCTGATGGACACATTTGTGACATGTTTTTTTTACTAAATATCATGTGTAAAAAATCTAACCAATCCAAACCTAATAAGAGCTCATGTTGATCCCTGGTGATAGGCTGCAAAGACTGGAATTAACATCGGCCTTATTGGGGATGGCAGCTGCTTGGAGGTGTCAAGAACACTATAGACAAAGTGCCTCATCCATTGGGAAATGTGGTCAAACAACTGCAAGCCCAACACAACTCATACCAATCCAAAAACATATACATACTGCAACCTGTACGTAAACAAATACTGAAAACTGAAATGCTGCCTCAGGCAGCTTATTTATGTACAAATCTAACCTACCTTGCTACAAAATTGATAGATCAAGTAATGTTGTAATGCTAGATCAACCAATCAAATAACTATGACAAGGATGTTGCTTGAAAGTGCTTCAACCAGGACACAAATGTAAATGTTGACAACCATCCATGCACAAACTGAATTTTGATGTGTGAAAGACAATCTGACTTATCATTCAAACTAAAAAAATACTCCATATATGTGACAATAGGACCAAAGAAACTAGACTCTGTTTGCTACCCTAATTCCTCAACACAGACCTCGAACTGCAAACTGTCAATTCTAACATCCACAGGAAACTCTATTTTTTCTTGTTTCGAAGGAGGGAGAGTTTCCAAGAACTTTTTGGGATCTCAAAATTCATATGATTGCATCTGATCATTTAAATACTGAATCTCCTTCTCAAATTTTTCAACAACTAACTCAAAGAAACTAGTTTTAGCTCTAGGAGGAAACTTCAGAGATCTAAAACATTGAAGCACGGTAATGAAAAATACTTCATCAATTTGAATATCCACTAACTGATCTCCAACTTCTTTTAAAACTTCACAAAACACAGGGTTTCCCACATACCCTACCATTTTATTTTAGTGCATGAACGGATCAGTGAGCGCTGGAATCTTTGGATTGAGTTGGAGTCGCCAGGTGAATGTTTCAGCCTTCATATGTGTCTGACTGTTGTCCACCATCAACAATGAGATCTACAACTTGAATGATCTTTCCTGGAGAAGATCTGTCACCTCATCCCTGGCAACGGCACCAATATGTTATCACTCAGAATGTACCTCAAGGCTAAGAAAAGGAAATTCCGAGGTAACCACAGACTGAACTGGCATCTAGCCCTACCAGAGTAGAGAGGGCTCTCTCTTTTCCAACAAGATGTGTCTGCAATAAATGAAATTTTTAGGCTAGCTATGAAGTGCGGGGATTGTTTTGAAAGGTTTTAGGTTGAAATTGCAAGAGAAAGGATGATTGGGCTACAGAGTCAACGCCAGTTTCTGCCGGCAACCTTGGGGAAAATTAAGTGCCATGTTCAGCCAGATAGAAGATTGCAAATGTGAGAAGAAAAAAGGGGAGAAAGCCCACTTCCCTGTAGGCATCAAACAAGGATGGATCTCCAGGAGCAGCTTTAGACGAATGAGAAACATAGGCTTGCTCAGCAGAGCATCTAACCAAGGATGAATTCTGCAAAGACAACCATTACATCTAACAGCAAAATCATCATGAAAGGAGAATCATAGGGGATGGATTCCTAACATATCACTTAGATAATGTTGTAACAAGGTAGAAAAACAAAATATGTAAGTGAATAACAGGAAAAACATACTGAACAATAACACTATGATGGATCCCAGGTCCAAAGGGCAGAAAACTGCTTTATTAGAATGATATTCAGGAAAATTTTACACAATTCCAAGCAGCCTCTCTGCTGCCAAGATCGAACCTCTACATTATGAAATTCATCAAACATATACATTTAGTTCATCCATGTATTAAGGGAATTGAGCTCAACCATTTTCTTCAAAATGGAATCAGTTACATTAAACTTGGACTGAATTTATGAAAATAGGTGTTAACGATGAACTCGTATCTCCTGAACCATAGCACCTGTTACAAAACTAAAAGAGAATTTTGTAGATAAGGTAGTTTTTGATAAAAACCTCTTTCCAAATTTGGAAATGCATTTCCAGTTGCTCAGAATATATGCCACAAAATCATCTCTAAAACAGAAAATCATTAAAAATTTAAATCTGTAAAAATGAGTTGTAAATATCTAGTAAAATATTCCAATTCATGACAACTATGAATAAAATGAAAGAGTTTTTTGTTATATGGATCGTGTTTAACAAAAACCTCCTTGGGTTTTCAAAATTACTTTCCATCTGTTGTAAAATGGCACCGCACTAAAATGACTAAAACAGTAAAATAAATGAAAATTTTGCTTTGTTTTAATGCAGGCTCCAAATATCACTACATATCTCCCACATAGTAGCACCTTTGCATAAACTGAAGGAGGTTTTTTTATTTTGTATGTGATGGATAGAAACCTCTTTCATTTTTATAAAATTCCTGTCCAAACTGATTTTGTAGTAAACTTGTCCATGTGTGTAGCCACTGATCTCAAAACATGCATAACCAAGAATCAATCATTCATTTTGTTCACATGTTATGATCCAGAAACCGATTACAGGAGTGTGATATACCGTTGGAAATATTTTCCCAAGATTCTTTTGATGGAAAAATTGGTGACATGTTTTGTGTTGAATATCATGTGAAAAACATCTAACCAAACCAAACCTAGTAAGAGCTCATGTTGATCCCTGGTGACAGGCTGCGAAGACTGGAACTAACAGGAAGAAGATAAGTTGGACTGAAAGTAGAGCCAACAAAGTAGAGGAAGGATCTCAACAAGAGGAAAATGATCTATGAACATGGGCAGAGCCTAAAATCCAAGAGATGAAGCAGGAAGATCAAGTAGTTAATCTCCTGAAGGAGGAGAGTAAGGGGAAGAATATTTTTTCCAAAAGGAAGGGGCAATGATCCTGGTTGCTTTACTTCAAAGATGCATTTAGAATTGCATATACAAGAGCACGATAAACATAACTGCTTACACATATAAGAAGTGGAAAAATATAGGAAACCATGAAAACAAGAGCACATAAAACTTGATATTGGAGTTCACCTAGTGTGGGTTATGTCTCCGGGCCCTACTCAAAGTGGGGAGTTCTTTGCCATTAATCTCATTGAAATCAAAATGCATACATGGAAAACATTACACCTTATACTTCCAATTCTGGGGATTGCCTAAAAATTCACTACTCGAATGAAGAAACAAACTACACAGTTGAATTCCCTGTGAAAAATCATGAATTTGACTATAGACTTGGCCAAATTTTGTCACTGTGATCCTTGGGGATCTAGGGAATCTAAATATTCCCTGCAATATTCCCCATAGAATATTCCAAGGAATATTACCTAATTTTCCTCAAAATATGTGCCCGTCATGTGACCATATGACATCTGGTTCCCTAGTTCGACCTCTCTCCCACTTGGTGCATATTCTTCCATCCTCCGCTTGGCAAATGAGTGTTTATATATTTTTTATGAGGCTTATCAATGGGTAAATTATATGGATCTTAATGCAACTCTCCAACTTACTAAAATCAACGTTTCTCACATTTCCTTACATATTTTGTTATATTTTTCTTAGTGAGAAGGGTAAATATGAGATGTCGTGTCTTGTGGTCTAATGTGCATTAATTGTAGGTTTTGGTTCAAATTTTGGCTAATTAAAGTGCAAGAACTCGAATTAGACAAGAAATATGGATTTTAGGAGATTGGATCTCCCTCCTTAACTCTCAGTCACTCGAATATTCCACCATCAAATCTCATCAGGTCAGAGTTACAAGCAATCGAGCCATTAAGGTCATTGGCAGCCAAGCCAGTGATAGTTGAAGACTAGTTGATCTCGAGTTGGGAACCAAGCCTCCCTAAATTTAAGGAAGTTGTTGGTGGCTTCAGTTGGATAAATAAGAAGTAATAGAGCCTCATTAGGATTCAACTTTTTTTGTTGTAGCCAAGAGGAATTTTCGAGCTAAGACATTATGATTGATGACTCTTATGTATTTTTGATATTTTAATGAGAATGAGAAGAATTTCCTTGATCCAGCACTGACTTGAATTACAGGGCTGAATTTCTTGGGTTAGGGACCAACCATAGTAGTAGAAGTTCCTCTTTTTGTAATTGTATGCTTATATTACATTTATAGTTAGTTGTCGACATGATTTTGGTTTTGTTAATTTGCAAGTATTTGGGTGATTAATTAATTTTCTTCCATTTGTGGATAGTTAGATCAGTGGTATCTTAGTAACAGTAAACCCTTCATAAAAGCTTGTGATAGTGGCTTTCACCTTTCACCTCATCTCCCTTATGGGGTCATGGCTTGAGGGTTTCATTCACACAATCCAAAAACATATTTCTTATTTGATTACTACATAATCTAGGGTTTCTTGGTGAATAGGTCATTGTCTTTGAAGTTTCTTAGGATTATTTTCAAGTGTAATTTTGGTCTCTTAAGTTGGTTTCAAATCACTTCCATTCATGAACTTAGCCATTAGCTAATAATAACTCTGGTTTCCTCCATTCAATGAATCTTTTTCATGTATAGATGAATTTGTGAATAAATGAAGACAAGAGGGTATGTTTTTGCAGGAGATTATAATTTTTTGGGAGACCTCATCTCATTTTCCTCATCCAATTCCTATCCATCCATGCTTCCAAGGTCCACTAAACCCTAAATCCAAATCCTTATTTTGTAAGCAAAGTTGTCATTTCCATTGAGAAAATCCAACCATCTTGAAGCATCTGATTGAGCCTTGGATAGTGCTCACCTCCTCCATGACATATATCCCCATCAGACGCCTTTCCCACACTTCATTCTACCTTTCCTACCATCTCCTAAGCTTTCAACCTGTTTCCTATAGTAAAATAGGGCATCCTATAGTAGAACTAGGACATCTTGTAGTAATACTACAAGAAAACCTGTAACACCTTGTTTTAAGCCTAAATTTAACAAAAATTGTCATCTAAGCTTAGATTATGCCTCCACTTGGCTTCCATACCATTTAGACTTGTCCATAACTTTTCCTCCATACCTGTCTCCCCTCCCAAAAAATAAGTGAAAATTAGCATTTGCATTCATAAAACTAAACATAAAAAAGGATTTTTTTTTCTGCAATCTCTAAATTAGCACATGCATGCAACAGTCATAATAATTCTTAGACCATATTCCATGCTCTGTTAGTCTAGATCATCACTTGTTATAAACAAGGGTAAGCTAGGTTTCTTTTGCAATCAAAATGTGTAAATGTGTAGCTAGATGTTTTCATGTCACTTTATAACATCTTCCAATTTAGTCTTTCATTTCGTAGAGTAGGCAACATTCCTTTTCTTTCATTAAGGATAATTTTCCTTTTTCCATTTGGTAGTTAGAGTCCTTCTAGTCAATAAAAGACTAGTTTGAAAAACCCTAGTGGTCTATCTCCCCAGTTGAACAATGACAAGATTAGACCATTGTTGGCTTATGGGGGGTTGACCCCAGTTTGGAGTTATTTAGCCAAACAAATCCCTACACTACTGACCCTTTTGGCATCATCCCGCAAAGCACGGACTGAAGTCTCACCCGAAGCACTATGGGGGGATTCTGGAACCAAGTTTCCGTACCCATGAGATGGTTGCGATGTCAATTTAGTCCAACTAGATCTGCCTTCACACAGGTTGCTTCACACACAATTCTAACCTTCAATACCTTTGCAATTTGTTATAAAAGTCTTTTGCGCAAACCTAACCAAGGCCTGAGAGGCTTTCGTGCTACTATGGCAGTGAACTACACTATTTCCCCAAACGACACCGCGTATCTTACTTATCTTCTTAACATATCTTACTTATGTTCAAGTAAATATTTATTCTAACTTGTGTTCACTTAATCAACACAGTTATACACATTCTCACATCATATAAGCATTAAAAGTGCAATTTATATCCAATGTAACAGATGTATAGAATAGGAAATAAATACACAGAAATGGTAGGAAACTTCTCTTTATTAATACTTCCAACTGTTACAAACTCGACTTGCCCTGTGCACTCAGCTGCAGACTATTAGGCCTTTGCACACTCAGCTACATAGCCTTTTCCTACTCTATGACCCAAAACTAGACTTTACTCCACAGATCTGACTCAACTCTTCATCTTTGACTATCCATCTATCAAACTACTTATAGCCCCACTCTATTTATACAATCCCATGGTCTGCGGACCACGGGTAGATCTCTATAGCCAACTTTACAAATAACAAAATTAAGGGTGGATAGCCTTATGACTCTTTTACAAGCTACATGCTTCGCACCCACAAATGCAAAGTCTTTACATCGAAATTACAATCTTTGACCAAAATCTATCTCTAAGCCCCAAAAATTCCCTTTGGGGATCTTGCGCCCAATAGGCCCCAACACTAACATCATGACTCACCCTCGAGTCACTCTTTCGATGTGGAGATATTTGCACGAAGACCTCCCAACTCTGACTAGATCGCTGCAAGTTCATCAGAACACTGAGTGGCTGCCTGCTGTACTTCCTCAACACGATGTTCAGTGACTATTATGGCTGAACTGTTGTCCTAAGTCCTCTCTTGTGTTACTTGCAGTTGCATGAGCTTTGCTTCAGTGGAGGCTATAATGGTATATTCCTCATCAATCCACGACTCTAAGCGCACCTTCACAATTGATTCCTTATGCTGAGCAGCATCCACCTGCTCCTTGAGTGCTTTAGCATGCTGCATCCTGGTGAGCCTCTCTGTGAGGCCAACCATCTACACGGTCCCTTTTACTTCGTCGTATTTCTAATGTAGCTCGTGTGCCTCTATCTCTAGGCACTGTATGTTTGGGTCCTCCTGTAGGGTGGTGAGGACCTCAAATGACTACTCTAAGAGCTTTGTGCAGTCTGTCACTACACTGTTGACCACCACCATTGTTGTTGTGATTGCGGTGGCACGTTGTTCCTTAACCTCCAGTGGAGTTGAAGGTTGCACCCTCAACTGCAGTTCTGTTATTTGAAGGTTCAACTGTAGCTGAACCCTAGCCATTTCTTCCTTTGCGTTGCGTACACTTGTTTCTAACTTTCGAACGTGTGCCTTCACCGGTTCCTTTGTTTGGATGGCTAACATTAGGACCATCTAGCATGCTTCCTCCACTACCTGCATTAGTTGTCTATTATGTGCCACTGCCCCATTGCACTGCAGGCTCAACTGTTCCATGTTGACACACTGCTCGGTCATTACCTGGAGTGCGCGACCCTCCCTGGCTCATAGTTCTGTAGTGAATCCATCCTGCAAACTATAGAGTGTCTCCCGCGGAAGCATAGCCACGTTTAATCTGATTCCATTCAACCCGCTGACCATAGGCCTTTTGGCCTCATTTTATGTAACGAGTGTGCCATCTGGCAACACTATTATGTTAGTCATCCAAGCGGGCAGCATTTCCTTGGTTACGGACGTGCCTACTGTGATGCTGGTTGACACAATGCCAACCTGTGGAGTGCATACCTGCGACTCCTATATTTGCGTCCAGATAGCCCCCAACACCATCTAGTGTTGCTCCTCAAACTGCTGGAGTGCCCCCGTAGTCACTTCCCTTGCCGTCTCACCAATATCATGGAGATCCCCCTTAGTGAGGATGATTGGGTGGAATGAAGTCTTTGAAGCCTTCGGCTTCTTTCACGACCCTACCTGCTCTCTTGGGCACAAACGTTTGAGCTGGGTGGACGCTTTCTTCCAGTCCGAGCCACCTTGTTCTGTGTCAGTCTCTAGCTCAGGCGAAGGCGATGTCTGTCCTTCATGCTCTTCTTATGTTGCTCTTTTGCAAAATTCATAGTGTTACACACCACCTACGCCTTAGCCATTGCTGCTTCGTTCCTGCACTTTTCTGCCAACTGCGCCATCCGCAGTTTCACCTCTTCCTTTTTCCGCTCCGCGGCAGATTTCTCTGCTTCCACTATGAAGCTAGCTAGAGTGTCCCACTCCAGCAGCCACGAATCAAGGACTGTGAAGATGACACCATTGGTTGTCAAATAGGGTCGCTCGCACAACGTCTTCGCGGGGTCCTTCCATGCCCTGATGTAGACATGGTGGAGATCTGCCTTGAGCTTTGTGAATCTCTGTAGACTATTGTATACTATGGGCGATAACTGTGTCTTGTGACTAACTCCCATTCTGATGTTCATCTCCATGAGAACCCAGAATATTTTGATGTCCCTTATCCTTTATGCATCCCTGGTTGCCCATAGCAAAGTGTACTTTTCTACCTATGGAAGATCCTGCATGATCATCAGGAACTGGCTATCTTCAGGAAATTCCCATGTCACCAATACTATTGACAACATAAGTCGTGCATAGTGAAATTTTTTTCCCTGCTCTTGTGCCTGGCGGCAGTTCTCAAGGAACTCTCTACATAAAAAGTTTTCCCAGTTAAGCTGGACCCCTTCTGCACACTACATTGCTATTGCAACCACCTGCACGGGCATCTCATCTACGCACCACTTCCACATCACCTTCCCTACCAAAATCTGCGTCACGACCTTGACCGTAGGGTTGTTGATGCTAGAAATGGCGTACCCTTGCTTCTTCTTCTCCAATTTGAATTTCTTCTTCATGGCCTCTGTGATGGCCAAATCATCACTCTTTCCTTTCGAGATGTTTTTTGGGTCCTCCCCTTTGCAAGGGAGCTAGGTAATTCTGTGAATCAAGTGGTCTGTTATGGGGATGGGCTCCTCCAGCCACAAACACCCATCATGCACCAAGTAGAGAATCTACCTAATGAAAAATATAGTCACTAGGGCACGATGGAAATGCGGCACCCAAAGAAGGTTTAACAAGCTTTCCTTCTCTACACCTCCCAGCCATTTGCATGGATCCAACTCTATTATCCCAGCCGACGCATCTTTCTTTTGGTGCATGAAATGTGCATTCACAAGATGCAGGAACTTCTCGTGGTCCACGAGGTCCCAGTCTTCAAATTTCAGTATGGGCACCTGTCCCAAGTGCACTCCTTCAACCATAATGTCGTCAAGGAGTAGCGAAGTCTACAGAGAGCTCTTGCTCTCATCTATATCTTTGGGGAACTTTGCTTTACCCTTCTATGGAGGAACATATGCGGGAAGCCTAGTAAGAGGGTCTGCACCCTGGGTTTCTTCCATTTCTAGATTCTCCTCCCCTACCAAGATTTATTCAAACTCTTCCTCCTCATCAGCCTCCAAATTGATAACCTTCCCGTTTTCTTCCAGGTGAGCTTAGTCCTTAGTGGATTTCTAGGTGATACGCACACCAATACCATGGCATGCTTCTCTTTCTTCAGTCTCGGCGTGTGTGGTGATTTAGGGATTTCAGTGACTATATCGGCACTCTCTGGGGCTTCTACTTTGGTAATCACCTATGTGGCTTCCTCAGCGGTCATTTCTCCGGTATCCATGGCTTCTTCGGGTTCTGCCATAGTGTGATTCCACAATTCTCTCATGGCCTCTGGTAACTTGTCAAGCAACGAATCCACTTTCAAAAGATCGAACAAATCTCGGTTCATGAATATCTGGGTGCACAACCACTCAATTCTCATATTGGCAAGTGTTGTTTGTTGGACAACCCTTTGTAATTTATAGTGCCTTTTGAATTTGAATTCAACCGTTCCCCCCACATTTGGTACATTAATGCTCAATTGGCGACAGATTTTCAAAAATCTAGCCCATAAAGTTCGCCTTAAATACCTACCACCTACTCCATTTGGTCTCAAACCAAGCATCACATCATGAATAGTGAATGCAATAGTCACTTTCCAGCTGACCCACGTGGTAGTGCAGCTACCCTTGCGTTGTCGCAGAACCTGTGACAATTCGCTACTACGCACAGTCCTGACATCACAGAGTCCTCGGGCAGAGTAGTTTATAATCCCACACCTCCTTTCAGCTACATGGAGTCCTAAGATTTTGCTTCCGTCGGTTAGTCAGATGGTTGAGCCACATGTGTGCTATAGGATAAAATGCACGGTGTATGGAGAATGAAGATACCCTCAAAGGTCTTCCCAGGACCTTCGGCAGACTGTAAGATTATCTGCAACTGTTACAAAGTTACATGCATGTTCATAAACATTAAATAAATATCAAAGCAAAATAGGAGGATTACCTCAATCCTTCATGTAGATTTTCTGGAGAGCACAATGCAACTAGGTGGAAGTCCTCCGAGCCGACTCCAGATCAAGTCCTACACATAGAAGAGACAAGCACAATCATAGCATATAACTCTAATAACTAATACATGAATATATAAAACAACATCTAGTTACATATAACTAAGCTACTCATGCTACAATGTATTGGACAAACAAATGAATCAATGATAGTACCAACACCATGGAGTATACAGTACAACTGCAGTTCTATATTAATGTTGGAAGAGTGATTATAGCCAACTGTTGTATAAGCCCTCCCTTACCCCTCCAGCTTCTCTCTCTCTCTCCCTTCTTACCAACTTCTTAAGATTTAAGACAATGCTCAACAATCAAGTATGTTATCCTTTCAAATGCTCTAACCTCTATCACCACAGCCCTAGCTTTGCTTATGTAGCAATTGAGTTAGGGTTTCCAAGTTCCTCCTTGAGTTCCTTAGGGAGAAAGCAATGAACTTGCCATGATTTTCAACTCTTTCCCATTTGCCTCCTTCATTAGGATTAGAAATCCTCCAAATAGGTCGAATCTGGATGTTTCCTTGCTTTTCTTGAGTGTTTTTAGGAACAAATATCTAGATATTTTTAAGTCAATTCGTTCCTTTTACCCTTAGAACTTCACTAGGATCCACTAATGTTGTTCCCGAACTAGTAACTTGAGTTAGTTGGGTCACTAATGCACCCTTAGGCTTGCAGAGAAGCTTTATAAAGCAGGTTGTCAGTGCATAGCCAGCGTTAGTGTGGAAGCAAGGCATGCTATCTTGGTCTTTGCTTCAGCTATCATGTCTTTCCCCTCTGAGTTGATGAGGAGGTCAATTTGTTGTATAATAGATGCCCCCTAAGGTATGAGATCAGAGGCTGCATGGATGGTTGAAACACTTTACTTAACTGTAATTTCGCTTCAAAAAAGAGAGAGAGGATCAGAGCTTTTGGTGGTACGGGAAACCTAATACAACACATATATATAAAACTACTAAAATCATGTCCTAAGTCGGGCATTCCCATGCTCAGTAGCTATGTCAGAGTGCCTTTCTCAGAAAAGATATATGACGATGTTGGCCACCGATAAGTACAATGCAGATCTAGTGTCATAATAGGATCATTCTGATGAGCTGTCTCCAAAAAACAATATACGCAACTTGGGAGAGGAAACAAGGCTGATTGATGCAAGCCTCTACCCAAGGTCTTGATATCCACTTCACCGAACAACATAGATTGATACATGTGAATATATGCATTGATGTTGAACATGAAAAAAATCATTTGATTACTAGTCAACAATGGAGACCGTTAACAGACACAAGGAATGCCACCGATAATGGTGATGGTATCCAAGATGCATAGTACAATATAACGAGTGTGAAAGATGTTTTGTCGTCGAACACCCGTAGAATCGCTTAACCAGGAGCTAATAAAGAGAACCCCTGATCAATCACAAGGCAACCTACCACTAATGTCTGTAAGTACCAAGGCATTGAATGTGTTTCTGGGTTGTCTTTCTAGATAGAATGTTGAAGTTTATAGGAAGATACTTGTCAAAAGGTAGGCAATAATGTGTCCTACATCAGTCAACACGAAACAGGACAAGAATGATTTGTTTTTTGAGGAATCTTTGAGCATTGGGTCTAAACAACAGAGGGCATGATGAAAGGATATGCTTGATGGGTTGATAGAGGAAACAAAAGGTTAACCCTTGAACAATAGAAGGCACAACAATGGTTTTAACCATGCAGCACTAGACTCATGAACACCAAAGAGTGTTAGGATACAGAGATGCAAGAACATCGGGGTATATAGGCTAAACTCATCGGATGGTAGGATTCATATTGAGAGGCGATCACAAGGAAGGTTTATCTGAGGGAGTGCCATGTTCAAGGGAATGACTGCTTCCAAACCATGCTTTCTAATACTGAATGCAGCTGTATTTTCTACTTTCCTCGTTTGATTAGTTTAGTGAGTCTAGACGGGTAAACTCGTTGATATTTTCATGTTTTAAGAGTATGAGAAGGACCACAAAAAGAATGACTATATACCCTATCTGATTAGCTTAATGAGTCTAGACTGGAAAACTCGTCGATCTTTTCATGTTTTAAGAGTTTGAAAAGGATCATAAAAAGAGCGAATCTATTCTTGTCTAAGTCCAAACTAGACAACTCGATGGTCTTTTCATATTTAGAGAGTCTGAAAAGATTGTAAAGAGCAACTCCATGGTGGTTCCTTTGTCATAGTTGTTAATCGGGTGTGACAAAAGGTTAATAGTATATCTGGATCGGTTACTTTTCCATTAGTTAATCTATTGAATCCGAATAAAGAGAAACCTATGTTCAATAGATGTCGACCTCATTTTGTTACAAGTATGAGGCGATGGACTAAACTCATTTTTCATCATGAATTTTTAATGAGTTCCACGATGACAAACTCAATACCTTCCTCAAATTTTAACGAGTCAAATGAAGAAAACTAAGGTTGTCTTTTTCAATTTAGTGAGCGAGGAAAAAGAGGTAAAAGAACTGTTCATTCCTTCTTTGTAGATTTTAACGAGCCCGAAGGAGGGGAAAAAATTGGGGATTTTTTATTTAAGAGCGAGAAATGGTTCCAAAAAAGCAAGTTCTTTGGTTATGGCCGTATATTTTTAATGAGCCCGTGACAAACTCAGGATTTTTCAGTTTAACGAGCAAGAAAAGTACCTAAAAGAATGCTTGGGTCATCTTTATAAATGTTTAACGAGCCTAAAGACAAAACTAAGGATTTTTCAGTTTAATGAGCAAGAAAAAAGCGCCTAAAAAGAATGCTCTAGTCATCTTTATAAATGTTTAATGAGCCTAAAGACAAAACTTGGGATTCTTTTAGTTTAATGAGCGAGAAAAAAGCGCCTAAAAAGAATGCTCTGACCATCATTGTATATATTTAATGAGCCCAACGATGACAAACTCAGAGATTTTTCAGTTTTTAGAGCGAGAAAACATCCCATCAAAGAAAGCACTCATATCTTCTTTGTAGTAGTTTAACGAGCCCAAAGAAGGAGACTCGAGGTTTTTCGGATTAAAGAGCAAGAAAAATACCATATAAAGAACACTCGATCTTCTTCATGGTAGTTTAACGAGCCCAAAGAAGGAGATTCGATGATTTTTTGGATTGACGAGTAAGAAAAATATCGTAAAAAGAATTCTCGATCTTCTTCGTGGTTTTAACAAGCCTAAAGAAGAAGACTCGAGGTTTTTTCAGATTAACGAGCGAGAAAAATACCATAAAAAGAACGCTCGAACCTTCTTGATCTCATGCTTGACAATAGAAGGGTCTATGCCATGCATTTCCTCATAATACCAAGGGAAAACATCGTGAAAGTCCTTAAAATGGCAGGTGAAGCTTGCAATTTCCTCAGGATTACAATCTACTCCAATCTAGATATTTTCCACAATGCTTGTCTTGACAGAAATATCGATGAGCAATGTTTTTGATTTATTTCCCATGTTTCCTTCTCCATCCAAAGTTTGGATAGTCGTATAGGGTGAGGAAACGATTTTTGGTATGTCATGGGATAGGATTTGAAGAGGCATCATGTCTGAATTAGATATCAAAACATGATGGTGCGAGTCCTCCCAAGGTTGCGCTTCTAAACTCATGATCTCTCTAATAGCTTCGTCCTTAGGTAGGAATTGATTGAGTGGATTGAAAGAAGGAGCCGTTATGGGAGGGGCAATGGTACTTTTCGCCATAACTAAAGTGACTGAAGATTCAGATGCAATTTGAATGGCTTGGTAGGCCAATTCAGCTGGTGACAGCGGCATGTGTTCTCCATAGGTGTCAATGTCTGAAGGAGCCAGTAGGATCCATGGATTAGTCTGTTCATGAGGAATAGATCAAAGCATATTGACCATATGTGGAACCTTGGCCTGCTGAAGAGGGAAACAACCCATTAGGGAAGAAGCCTTCATAAGACTTGTACCGATACTAGCACAAGAGTCAGGTACACCACCCACTAAGGGTACAGAGCTGCTAGGTAATGGACAGTAATTTGTGGTGCAAAAAGACAGCTGGTCCACTGTGACTATCTTTCCATCCAAGGGAAAGAGGATGATACGGAAGACCGAAGACACCACGGCCTTCATGGCATAAGTCCAAGTGTGGCCCAAAAGTCGATTATAGTCGATTTTATGATCCATGACTTCAATATCTACCGTTAACATTTTCCCACTCAAGGTGATGGGATAGCTAGCTAGGTAACCTTTTGGGATGAAAGTGTGGCCGCCAAAATCTTGAAGGGAATTCCACGGTAGGGATAGGGTTTGGGAACCCAGGGCGAGCCAACATGAAGCCGACATGACACACGTAGAAGCACCTTCGTCAATAAAAATTCTATGTATACCTTTACCTTTCGAAAAAATATCACTTGAAATGCAAGCTGGTGAGAAAGGGGAGGTTTACACTTTTCCATGTCGAAAATTGCAAGCATGGAATCCTGTGGGTCGATACCACCAATAGCCGAAAGCAAAACTTCCCGTTGTGTTGGGCATGTTTGTAATACTTCTAGCACTGACATAACTGACGGCACTTGCACCAGGTCTTCTACAATGTTGTAGTTTTGGGCGGCACGTGCAGATGTATTGTGCATTGTGCGTCGAAGTTCCCCTTTGGGGGGGCGAATTACAAGGTCAACAATCAGCCTTTTGATATGAAAATTGTTGGGTGGCGGTGGGTTTTGACTTGAGGAAGGTTCCTCTGCATGAGAGATAGGAGCTCCATAAGATTTGGCTCCTGTTTGTATATCTACCATATCAAAGGTGTAAACGGTAGAAGATCCTTCACCAATTGAAGGATGTTACGAACCATCGTTTCCCCCTTGCGGGGGTTGGAGTTGGTTTGCAATAAGGTTTTACTGCTACTAAGCGGGAAAAGGATTTTTAAGGACAACAAGGGTCCTACCAGTATCCTAAAGACACAGACAGTGATAGTTCATGTGGTCTTCAGCACATATTTTGCAGGGAAATCTAGTGGGTTTATCCATTTCATCGTTAATAGGCACAACAGTGTTCTGTTTTGCGTTTGGCTGCTTTGTTGACTACTCCTCAGAAGGAGCGGTCTTTTTCTTATTCTTCTTGTTATTGCTACCGAGTTTTTGCATAGACTGCATAGAGTTAATCACGGTGGCAGGAAGACCAGTCGATTTGGTAGAGGGGTCCACTAGCATCTAGGCCATGTGACCATTGAGTTGTTTTACAGCAGCCCCAGAGGTTGCACCGACAATCCCATTGGTGTGCACTCCAGGGTGCTAAGTAGCGGAAACATTGGAGTTACAAGGGGAATTGGGGATTATGTCGTAAAGGGTTCCAAACTATGAATATATCCTATATAAGTGTTGGGCACGACGTATGGATTGGTCTTCTGTGACCGCACCACCTAAAGTGACATCTTTAGCAATTTGCGAGAGTAAGGACTTGCAGAAATAGTCTGCCAAGAGATAGCTTGGGAGGGGGGCTTTGAATAACCTCCACCTACATCTCCATTCATGTATATGATCAGAGATGTGGGTGGCAGTATCCTGATGTAATGAAGTGAGGAGCTCTGTCCCAGTCTCATAGCGGATAGGTAGCTGGAAGTGCTTTAGGAATTCCATTGCTAAAGCGCCGAAGGTGCTTAATGACGTGCATGTGTTTCTCATAAAATTAGTGCCTTGTAGAATGACTAACCCTCTAGGTTTGGCAGCTACCCTAGAAACAACATCTTAAAGAAATTCAATGATTTTTCCTATGTGCAATAGATAAGAGAAAGATAGTGGAACCAACATGGAACTTCCGCTTAATCCCTTGCTTGATCAATCTCTCCTTTGGCAGATCCTGCAACTCCTCCCCGTACTTAACACGCTTGGAGAGTAACTGCACAAGTACATCAACAAAGAACCATCAAAGCATCATGATCTATTACAGCATAAACATTACAAAATTAGATATATAATGAAAAAAATGATAGCATTCACAATTGCACAATCATATGGGAGAAAACTTGAAGAGCTTTATTAATATAAAGGAGAATTACAACCCAGTTGTCTGATCCAGTGCCATCCTCCCAGCTTCAATCCTTCTTCACCTCATGAAATTGCAAGATCACACCAACAATAATACAATGCTCTCTCCTCAATTACAAACTATCAACACTTACTTGCAATTCACAACATTCCAACCTCCTAATCCCTTAGATGAGATATCCTTTTATAAATGTTTGCAAGGTTGTGAGTCATACATGGGGTTTTATTAATGTCATTCCACTTGTTACAATTGGTTCCACAAGAGAGGGAATTGGAGATGGTTTCCTAATTCCCTTGGTCATCCTTAGGCGAATTTAGAGAGGCAAGTGACACAAGGGAAGTTTCTAGAAGATTCCATGAGAAACCAACCAACAAACTATCCCATAAATTTGTCCATCCTTGGCCGTCGCACCCTATAGAAGGCCTAAATAATATGCATCACACCCTGACAGTGTACCAGTCAGTATGCATTGCACTTTGACAGTGTAGCAGTCAGTATGGTTCAGTTTTGGCACTTTATGGATGATTTCTGAGATGGAACTTTTGGGGGAATGATGCACTCAGATGACTAAGTTTCTTTAGGGTATGAAACAACTTTTTTAGGGGTTGATGAGCCCTAATACATCGACATATAAGTTTGGGGTTGATGTGACCAAATATGTCTATAACAGCTGCCCCCTAAAGCATGAGGTCGTAAATATTCATGTCGGGTGAAATGCTTTATCATGAGGATCCAAAGTTTCGAACTGGAAGGTGACCTACATAAGTTACAATACAATACATCATCATAATATGATTTTCATGATCCAGCTGAGGGAGGCATTCCCATGCTCAGCTTTATAAATTTTCATTTCATGTACATAAAACGGATAGTCATTTGTAGATACAGACTCGTGATTCTACAGATATAGAGTCGCAATCCATGATTAGGATGACCATCTATGTAGAGACTTTGTACATTTGATGTTTTGTATTCCTGATTATATCACAAGTCGGATGGATGAAACTAGATCTAGGGTCTTCAAACTCATTCAATCTTTGCTCAATGTACAAGTCAATCCTTGTGAAGGGAGATTACCAGCCAACGATGTGAGCTGTTAACATACACGAGAGGGATCACCGATAATGAAAATGATCCTCAAGGTACTACAATAAATTTGACATGGTGTGAATATATGATATGATGTTGAACACCACGCAAAATGTTTTGGTTGAAGGCCATTGATGTCAACTTGTCGCCGGAAGTGAGAAATTTGTCATTGATGTAAACAAGCTTCAAAGCACTGAAAGGGTTGTTTCTAAGTAAACTTCTTGTATAATGAGCTGATGTCGACAAGAAGCAGCTCATCATAGGAGGGCCTTGATGTATCCCACTTCTATGACACGAAACAAAGCAAATGATTTCTGGAGGTGAAAATGAACTAATGACACAAGGTCCAAGAATGGCGGTCATGAAAAATAAAGGTTGGAGGTATTGCAGTGTATGAGATATTAACTGGATGACTTCTCTTGAACATATCAATGACACTGAGATGAATTGGTAGCGTTAACCCCAGAAGATGGATGGTATGAAAGACCAATGGTATCATGATCGGTGAATGAAATAACCCAACCCAACTCAATCATAGAGATGAAGTGAAAGTGTCATGTTCAAGAGTGACTTGCTACCATAAATTCTTCATGATTTTTCCCCTTTTTCCCCAGTCATTGCTGACCAGTACCTCTTTATTTTTGTCAAGCTTGAGGAGGATAACATATGCTTGTTCTATAATTCGCCCTTCGAGTAAACCTGTTGCTATTGGATGTTTTAACGAGTCTAGCGACAGTGAAACTCGGTCTCATCTAGATAGACAAGTTTGTCGCTATTATTTTAACGAGTTTAACGACAAGGATAACTTGGTCCTTTTCATGTTTAGAGAGTTTGAAAAGGGACAAAAAGAAAACTCCATAAGTTCTTTTTCATAAAGAAATCCCTCAGGTCTGAAAAAGGATAAAATAATACAATAGGGATTTCGTTTCCAATACTTTAACGAGCTGGAAGAGACAAGCACTCGACTATTGTTTCTTATTTAAAGAGTCTGAAAAGAGTTTAAAGAGGACTCCATTTTGAGGAATGAGTGGTGTTTAGGGTAGCAGATCATTTTGGTGATGTTGGAACTTCTCAAAACATGTTGATTTATGTGAAGAGGCTTGCTAATAAGACCACTCATTGCAACTGTTCCTCAAAAAAGGGTAAAACAACCAAGTGAAAGCGTATGATTGGCCAAAGAGATGGTGGCGATGGGATGAAAACAACCAAGGCTTATATGATATAAAACGCTGATAGAATGGAAATCACGAGGGTTAAAAATTGAAAATGGGTTCATTTTTAGACAAGCTTGAACCATAGGGAACTATGCTTGGATTTAGTTTCATTTTTACACAAGCTTGAAATGAAAAACTATGCTTCGATTTAGTTTCATTTTTACACAAGCTCGAAATGAAAAAACTATGCTTGAAAATTGGTTTACATACCCCCAGCATGATGAAAGGGAGAGTATCCTGTAACCAAATGGAAGTCGCTACAGTGAAGTAGGACAGTTATCCAACACCTATTTGGCTTCGTACAGATAGACAAAGGTGAATCGGGTGATTCCCTTCACATAACCTACAGGGAAATTTAACTTTACCACTTGGTGCATGCCCCCCACGCTTCATTACATTCACCTAAGTAGACTACTCATGGCTATCAGGTGGGTGGAAGGAAGGTTCTTTTATGAGATCAAGTGAAAGACTCGACTGGGATTTACAAGATCTAATCTAAGACTCGACTTTGAACTTGGGACCTTGTTTCATTTTTAAATGAGCTTGACAAAAGACAAGGAATTATGCTCACATCCTTCGTTTAATTTTTTAACGAGGTTGACACAAGACAAGGAATTGTCCTCATGCTCCTTGTTTCATTTTTTAACAAGGTTGACACAAGACAATGAACCATCCTTGTATTCTTTGTTTCATTTTTTAATGAGGTTGACACAAAAGACTATGCTTAGATTCAGTTTCATTTTTACACAAGCTCGAAATAAAAAAACTATGCTTGAAAATTGGTTTACATGGCCCCAACATGATGAAAGGGAGAGTCTCCTGTAACCAGATGGAAGTCACTGCAGTGAAGCAGGATGGTTATCTAGCAGCTATTTGGCTTTGTCCAGATAGACAAGGATGAATGGGGTGATTCCCTTCACATAACCTAGAGGGAAATTTAACTTTACCCCAGTATGGTCGCCAATTTATTTCTGGGAAAATTAGTGTCTTGTCGAACGACTAACCCTGTAGGTTTGGCAGCTACCCTAGAAACAACAGTTTAAAGCAATTCAATGATTTTTCCTATGTGTAACAGATAAGAGAAATATAGTGGAACCAACTTGGAACTTCCACTTAATCCCTTGCTTGATCTCTCTCTCCTTTGGCAGATCCTACAACTCCTCCCTGTACTTAACACACTTGTAGAGTACCTGCACAAGTACAGCAACAAAGAACCATCAAAGCATCATGATCTATTACAACATAAACATTACAGAATCAGATATATAATGAACAAAATGATAGCATTCACAATTACACAATCATATGGGAGAAAACTTGAAGAGATTTATTAATAGAAAGGAGAATTACAACCCAGTTTTCTCATCCAACACCATCCTCCCAGCTTCAATCCTTCTTCACCTCATGAAATAGCAAGATCACACCAACAAGAATACAATGCTCTCTCCTCAATTACAAACTATTAGCACACACTTGCAATTCACAACATTCTAGCCTCATGATCCCTTAGATGAGAGATCCTTTTATAGATGTTTGCAAGGGTGTGAGTCATCCATGGGGTTTGATTAGTGTCATTCCACTTGTTACAATTGGTTCCACAAGAGAGGGAATTGGAGATGGTTTCCTAATTCCCTTGGTCATCCCTAGGCGAATTTAGAGAGGCAAGTGGCACAGAGGAAGTTTCTAGAAGATTCCATGAGCAACCAACTAACAAACTGTCCCGGAAATTTGTCCATCCTCGCCCAGCGCACCCTTTAGAAGGCCTAAATAGTATGCATCGCACCCTGACAGTGTACTAGTGAGTATGCATTTCACATTGACAGTGTAACAGTCAGTATGGTTTAGTTTTGGCACTTTCTGGATGATTTCTGAGATGGAATTTTTGGGGAATGATGCAATCAAATGACTAAGTTTCTTTAGGGTATGAAACAACATTTTTAGGGGTTGATGAGCCCTAATACATTGACATATAATTTTGGGGTTGATGTACCCAAATATGTCTATAACAGTGTGGTAACTCAATGTACCATTTAGCTATGTTGCGAGTGAGGGTGCGGGGAAAAAGATGTAACCAGACACTATCGTCCACCATGGAGTTTGAAACACACCAAAGATGGTAGGTGGTGATATGGGTGCCTAGATCCTCCCCTTGCTTTCCTTTGAACTTGGGGATGTCTGTTGGTATCTTATGCAGGATCGTTGGCCAAAGTAGGTTGTGGTAGATGGGTTCATTTGTGAGTTTGTACAAGTCGAGTATATCCAACGTTTCCAAGAATGACAGAGAGTTTGGTGCCCCCAACTCGAACCACAGCGATGACATATGACTTGAGGAGCCTTGCGCTCCTCCCATCATTTGAGTCCCAATATTATACATGGGCTGCATAGTATAGTAGTCGCCTTGAGGTATGGTGTTGTAGTGCATGGGGATTTTGATACTGGGGTATAGAATTGCCCCTAGGATAAGCGGTGCTCCCTTGACTCATTTGAATTTGTGAGTAGGGTGCCCCCATGGATTGGTTGGTACCACCTTGAGGATTCCTGCCCATCATAGAACTAACCATTTGTCCTTGATTGACATAAGGAATGCTCATGTCAATTAGTAACTGACCATGCATGCTTGAGAACGGAGGGGGAACTGTTACGTTCCCTATCGACATGTGCATATTGGGAATGTCCCAGACACTTGTATCTGGGGGATTGAACTATACAATGGTGGCCGACCATATTGTTGGTAGATGGGAACCGTGCCCATAGTGCCACATTTATCATTATAGGGAGCGTTGTATGTAGCACTTGTCTAAGGTATGTAGTTTGATACTAAAGGGGTGGAACTTGGCATTGGCTGGGTTCCACTCATAAAGGGTGTCATGTGAGTGGTTGTACCTGGGACAAATGGGACAGCCAGGTTCGCCATCAACGGTGTTGTGGCGATTGTCAATTGGGGAAGTGGTGGAGGACCAAAAGTGTCCCTCAAGTCCCACAACCCATAAGTTGCTCACGGGATAGATGGAAATTTTCCAACTACAGAAGCAGGAAGTACAAGTACCACAAGAGCCAAGACTGGATCCAACAGATTTGTGAGCAGAGGGTTAAAGGGAGGAAGGAATCATTTGGTAAAGAAGTCCACTAGCAAACTTGAATTGTCGGTTGTCCAAACAGATCCTATGTGGGATCTAGGAGACTGATTCCCCGAAGATGGGGAATCGAGTTCACTGGAGCTCAGCTGATCTTCCACAATGAGTGGAGGATGTCCTAGAAATCATCTAGATTGACGATGAGGGCCGGATGTAGCCATGGTGATCGTTAATTTTTATCAATAAATTTTATCGTGATATTTGTTGAAGTCTCAAATGATAACACTCGGGTACCTAAAAAATATAAAAAATACTTTAAGTTAATCAATCAGCAAACAGAGGTAAATGACCCTATCTAATAAGCACCGATCACTAGAGATGAAACCCAGTATCGCAATGAATAACAGAGAGGGCTGGCTAAATGTACAGTTACGGTTACTCTTGAGCTTCACTCGAACCTCAAATTGAGGGGCCAAGTACTCTCGTGAAGATGAGCACCCTCCCAAAAACTGAAGACAGAGTAGGTCCGTCTATGTTAGGTACCAAGGCAGCCTACCCCAGTCACCTTGTGTAAGTCCCTAAAAGCTTGGCCACTAAGGGTACCTCAAATCACACACACTATTGAGGGGGACATAGTTGCAGACAATACGTTGTGTGGGTAGGATACCTGAGTCCCCAACTCAGCACCGAAATCGCCGAAGGGACCCTCGATACACAGAATACCCAAAGGAGTTGCAAGCGAAGGCGGAATACCTTCACTTATAGTCTGATGTTGCCTCGTATTTCAATCCACTTTTACTGGAGTGGTCCCGGTAGTATGAGTGCAGCAGGAATTTTCTCTCTTTTAATGACACTAGTTTGGGTTTTCGATCTTGGGTAGTTTACTCACTCTGCCTATCCCAAGATCCTAGCCTGAACTAATGTTTATTTGCTCAATAAAGAGTTACTAATTGATTTTAGGTAAATTTTATGTGTACATTTTTATTATCTTCGGTAGGGGAGTTGACGTATGAAAATGTGATGAGACTCTAACTCAATAAATCATGCACACGACAATGCTTTAAAAAAAATTCAAATAGATGAAAAGAAGCTATATTCTATAGGTGAGAGTCTTTCACATATTCATATTCTTTCCATGCATCTTTAGTCATTTAACACATGCATAACCAACATAAATCTTTCTAATATTTTCTTAACAACTACTTGAAACCAAAAATAAAGCAGCTTTGAATCAGCTAAACAAAAGAATGAATAAAAAATGTGGATCTTTCTTTCATAAAAATGCTTTTAAGAAAGAAAATCAAAACTTTTTTCCTAAAAAAAACTTTTAGGACACTTATTTTGCTAACAAAATGCAGTTACAGATCTTCTTTCAGTCCATGAACAGGCTTCCTACCCCTTTTGGTTTGCAGACATAGTTGGAAATCAAGGTTTTGGGAGACTAACGCTCTGTAGCAGTGGTCACAAAGAGTTAATAGGTCCACTAACGCTCCCTGTGAGCAAACATAGTGCTTTATAAAGCTCTATGTAGTCTGCTAACCTATGTTAGTGTGGGAAATCAGTCAAAAATAGGGCTTTCTAGATCAGATTCAGAGATGAATACATGTAGGCAAGATGCAACAAGGTTTTTGGTGGGTCAAAAAGGGAATGTAGAAGTATAGGGAGGTCTTATAAGGAGGAGAAAACTGAGAATTTTCCAAGTAAACCAAGAACTAGATGTATAGTCCCCAGTGGAGTCGCCAATTCTGCTATAGGATAAAATGCACGGTGTATGGAGAATGAAGATACCCTCAAAGGTATTCCCAGGACCTTCGATAACCTGTAAGATTATCTGCAACCGTCACAAAGTTACATTCATGTTCATAAACATTAACTAACTATCAAAGAAAAATAGGAGGATTACCTCAAGCCTTCGTGTAGATTTGCTAGAGCACAATGCAACTAGGTGGAAGTCCTCCGAGCTAGCTCCAGATCAAGTCCTACACATAGAAGAGACAAGCATAATCATAACATACAACTCTAATAACTAATACATGAATATATAAAAGAACATATAGTTGCATATAACTAAGCTACTCATGCTACAAGGTATTGGACAAACAAATGAATGAATGATAGTACCAACACCACAGAGTAAACAATACAACTGTAGCTCTATATTAATGTTGGAAGAGTGATTACAACCATCTATTGTATCAGCCTTCCCTTACCCATCCAGATTCTTCCTCTCTCTCCCTTCTTACCAACTTCCTAAGATTTGAGACAATGCTCAACAATAAAGTATGCTATCCTTTCAAATGCTCTGACCTCTATCACCATAGCCCTAGCTTTTCTTATGTAGCAATTGAGTTAGGGTTTCCAAGTTCCTCCTTGAGTTCCTTAGGGAAAAAGTAATGAATTTTCCATGCTTTTCAGCTATTTCCCATTTGCCTCCTTCATTAGGATTAGAAATCCTCCAAATAGGTCAAATCTGGATGTTTCCTTGCTTTTCTTGAGCGTTTTTAGGAACAAATATCTAGATATTTATGAGTCAATTTGTTCCTTTGACCCTTAGAACTTCACTAGGATCCATTAACGATGTTCCCGAACTAGTAACTTGAGTTAGTTGGGTCACTAACACACCCTTAGGCTTGCAGAGAATCTTTATAAAGCAGGTTGTTAGTGCATAGCTAGCGTTAGTGTGGAAACAAGGCATGTGATCTTGGTCTTTGCTTCAGCTATTATGTCTTTCCTCTCTGAGTTGATGAGGAGGTCAATTTTTTGTATAACACTGTGTATGGCTTCAGATGACTACCATTTACTCTTCCTAGGAAAGGTTCTCCATTTAATTTTACCAACTACACCGTGCCACCATATGTGATCTCCTTAATAACATATGGTCCCAGCCAATGCATTCTGAGCTTCCCTGGGAATTTACCAAACTTACTCTCATACAGCAGCACCAAATCATTCACCTTCAATGTGTGCAACTTAATATGTCGATAGTGCCATGCCTTTTCGTGCTGCTTTTGTACCTGCTGGTGAAATCCAGCCAAAAATCATTCTTCTTCGAGCTCCTCCAACTACGCGAGCCTCTCCTCCAGGGCTCTACGATCCTTCATACCTGTGAGCACTGCTATGCGCAGACTAGTCACGATGTATTCAATAGGCATTACAGCTTCCACTCCATGGACAAGCCTAAAAGGTGTATGTCCCTTTAGTTTCTTGCATGTTGTCCTATAAACGCAAAATATTGATGGTACGCGTAAGTCCCAATCACTTCGCTGCGCATTTCATACCTTGTTGAGCACGTTGCATACCTTGTTGAATGATTCACATAACCTTCTATGTGATTACTCTTCCTACATAATGTTTTCCTAACATTAAGAGCCATCTGCGAGCTCTCCCCCAACACATGCTTATTGACCATGTATTTCAGTGCAGAGTACATGTGCATCGGCGCAAGTTGGGACTCTTTTCTGTATGTCTGCATCCTCCTGGCCAGATGTGCACATGGATCATCCCATCCATTGTACTTGTCTATCAGTTCCACCCTAGGATTCCCAAATCATTTGCGCATCATTCTCCTACATTCGCACCAGTCGTCAAAGCTCCCTTTGTGCGTACCCCACCATCTCACAGGCGTAGCGCGTAGTACCCAGTCCAAGGCCTGGAATCGTTGCTTTTCTGGCACTTCTCTTTCAAATTTACCCAAGAAGGTATATACCTCACTTAAACCATCATAAGTAGGCAGGTCTCTTACTTCTATCAATATGCAGCATAGCGACCTTGTCATCATATTACAATTCAGTGTAGTTTCCTCATGTAATCGATTCTGTAGTCGCTCTATTTCCTCATCAAAATCTGAAGTACAGGAGCTTTCATGTTCCTGTGGAATCTGCCCATCTCTGGTGGGATTTACCCAGTCCTAGTCCCGAGATATTATCTTATAGATGCAGTCCAAATCATCATCACTTTCATAGTCGCACACTGGCTCCGTATAGCATGATCCTTCAACAGGGTCCAGGGGTACAATTATGCGCAGTGAATTCTTTTCAAAAATCATTTTGCGCTTCTTCAAATAGATTACCCCATTCATGTCAGTGGCCTAATCAATTCCTAAGAGTGTGGAGTATGGATTGCGATCATCAAAAATCTCTATCACTTCAAAATCCGCCAATGTGCTCTCTCCCTCAATATCCACAGTTATTCCCTGCAATCGCCCCATGGGTATTATTTTCATTTGGTTTTCCATTCGCAGCTGAATTAGAGACCACTACAACATAGGTTGCCCCATTCGTTTCCATGTCTACTTCAACAGAACATTTGCATATGATCCCAAATCCAGAATTACTTGGTCCATCTCATATTCTTTGATATGCGCGATTAGTCTCATCTCTCTTCCCGTTCTTTTCTTATGCTTTTCAATCTTCCGGACTACGTGCAATTCTCTTGGTGCAGTCACCATGCATCTATTAATGAGTTCCTGTAACCCTTTCATCACCTTACTATCGTGCAGTAACTGCTATGGGGTAAAATGCATGGTGTATGGAGAATGAAAACTACCCTCAAAGGCCTTCTCGGGAACTTTGACAGACTGTAAGATTATCTGTAGATGCTACCAAGTTATACACATGTTCATATACAAATATCAGTTAACGAAGTATGGAAAGAGGATTACCTCAAGTCTCCTTCTAGATTTGTTTGGAGATCACAATGCAGCCAAGAGGAAATCCCTCATAGCTGGCTCCAAATCAATTCTTGCACAAACACAATCACCGCATACAACCTTGAAAACCAATATATGAATACACAATGAACATATATTTGCATCAGCTAAACTACTCATCTAAACAAGTATCAAATGAACAACTTAATGAACAATGTTACTAACACCATGGAGTAGGGAACACAACTGCAGTTCTTTATTAATAACAGAAGAGTGATTACAACCATCTATTGTATTATTCTTCCTTTGCCCCTTCCACTTCTCTCTCTCTCTCTCTCTTTCTCTCTCTTCTAGATCACTTCTTCAAGTATGTGATAGTTCACATCAGCTTAGTAGGCTATCCCTTCAAATTCTCTAATCCCTTTCACAATGACCCTCTCATTGCTTATATAGCAATCGAGTTAGGGTTTCCAATTTCCTCATAGAGTTCACTAGGGAAAAAGCAATGAACTTGCCCTGCCTTTCAACTCTTTCCCATTTGCCTCCTTTTCTCATATTATAATTTCTCCAAACATGTTATTTTGGGATGTTTCCTTGATCTTCTTGAGTAAATTTAGGGACAACTATCTCGATATTTGTGAGTCAATTTGTTGGTTTGACCCTTGGAAATTCCCTTAGTTTCACTAACGTTGCCCCTGGTCTAATTGTTGGGTTGTGTTACACTCTTTCCACGACTAGCCCACATAGTTAACCGGGGGTTAGAGGGGGGGGAAATCCCCCCTTTTTTGCATCGATTGTGTAGTCAGGGGGGGGTCACATGGGGTTTGATGCATACCCGTAACCCCACTTTATGGGCGGACCCATCTATGGTTTTGTGCATGATTTTTGCACATGTTTTTGGATGCGATGGTTTTCGTTCCATGGTATTGGATGCTTCGACACGTATAAATATGTATTATAACATTGAAAGGAACATAATGAAAAATCAAGCTGGTAGTCCCGGTTTTGGGATCTAGGGGAAAATATCTGTATATATGTGTTTTATGTGTTATGCTCTCGCATTAGTTATTTTCTGGGTTTTAGAATTCATATGCAGGTAATTTTTGTATAGGGTGTTGGCCGCTTTAATTGTCTCCCAATTCAAGCGCCACATAAATTATCAACCCGAGGAAGTCTTTTTATTTCAAAGGTAGTTTCGCACTGGATGTGCTCAATTTCAAAAGCAAAAGCAATGTTGTAGTAAAGAAAGAACGCACAGTCATTAATCTTACCAATCTACTGATTCACACTCCATTTAATCAAGCTGAAGTTAATTAAATTATAATGGAGATAACCCCTCTATTGCAGCTACAATTCAAATAAAGGGAAATCAATCTACAAGGAAAGAATTCAATCAACCACAGCAGGAACAGGACCCTATTCCTCAGTGAGGAACTTCAGCACCTGATGCCTGACATCTAATCACACTATAACTCAAGAGATCAAGACCCTATTCCTGTAAGCAGGAACCTTCAGCACCTGTCCTCTTGTTCTACCCACACTGCAGATAAAAGGAAGCAATTAAGGGGACAGAACCCTATTCCTGTATGCAGGAATCTTCAGCACCTGTCTCCCAACATCATTCATTCATGCAATCAAAACAGAAACTGATATCTCAACCACTAAGAGTAGAATCATTCAATACATGCAGTGCTAAGGAAACAGAGTAGTACTCAAGCTGTGTAACCAGTGTCTAACAACAGAATCAAAATGAAGTGCAACCATATAAAGGATAAAACCATCTACAAGAGCTAATGGGCGAATCTTGTGAGGAAGGCGGGCCCTTTCCTTCCCACAAGATTCCCCGGGAGAAAGAATTAAATTGGAACGATCAAAAGAGAAATTTATTCATCTGTCAAAAATCACTGATGCATTACAAATGGAGACTAGCTCCAATCCTCACACAGTATGCTCTTCTCTCACTGTTACAATGACTGACCCCCTCTAATGACGATGTCTCCTCTTTTTAAAGAGGAGACATCATTTACAATTTACATGAGAGCAAATCTCCAATCTGTTCTTTTTCCCAAAACAGGATTATTCAGTTCCTCGTACACAAAATACTGTTACAACAGAGATAACAAGAATGCTATCTTCGGGATGATCCAGGTAATCATTTCTTCGAACTGCTGCCACTATTCCTCGAAAAGCTCTTCCAGAATCGCAAATTACGGCCAACGGAATTTGCGTGTTTGACGGCTGTTTCAGCAACTGAGTCAGCTGTTTCAGCAACGGAGTCAGCTGTTTCAACAACGGCCGCATATGCTTATCTGCAACCTTTGGAT
>APFE030332196.1:0-12605 GCA_000404065.3 Pinus taeda
TTATAAGAACATTCTGTCTTATATCTTATTTTTCGGCCTTAAAAATAAAAAATAACAATGATATAAAAAAAAAATAAGCATCAACCACATTTCTTTTTCAATGGAAGAAACCACTGAAAACACCATGTTGAAGCAACTAGCAAGCAAATATCTAAACTATAATAATAACTGTTGGAACCAAAGCTTATGATCTAAAGGTTAGACCACATCTTTGACACTTAAACAAATCAGCCAAATCAACTTATGGGTGGGCCTAGAGGGAGGTGTAGTCCTGGCCAACTGAAATTGGGTGCATCCGACTACCAAGTCGAATGGTCGCATCTACCACATCTTTGAGACTTGAACAGATCAGCCAAATCAGGTTATGGGTGCGCCTCGAGCGAGATGTAGTCCGCGCCAACTAATATTGGGTTCATCGGACTACCATGTCGAATGGTGGCAGTGAGGTATACGCGCACTATGACAGATGGCTGCCATCCAGGCGAGGACTTTAAGGGTTTGACGGGTAGAATGATCCCCATTCATCATTTTCTATTTTAAATTCTTTGTTCGGTGGAAATTAATGTAATGGGCTTCCAGGGATACCTAGGATCTGCACAGTTATACAAAGAAAAAGAACGAAGGTATACAATTTGAGCATGTATACCTATATTGGAAGACAACAATGCGGCTGAAGCAGTAGTAATGATGGCAGTCTGGCATTGCAGGAGAAACTTCCCATCCATGGACTTCTAACTCCTGACCCTTGTTCGCCACACTAATTAGAGGCGCTATGTTTTCTGCAGCCCTTCGCACAACATACTTAATGTTGACCGCAATTTCCGAAGGAGATCAACCTTCTATTATGCTTTTGATGTGAGCAGAATACTGAGGAAAGTTAAAACGATTAGCAGAGGAATCTCCTCTCCGGAGCTGGACGGCTGCGACAAACGCAATGGCAGCCATCTCTGCTGTGGGAAACGTTCCAAGATGGACCCCGTTTTTCGAACGTGAGGATTTCTTTTATTACAGATCGGCGCCATCTACTTGCTACTAATACTCGTCACACCTATGTATTTCCTTAATCCTCCTCTCATAATGTTGGCATTAGGATCTTCACCACTAGTTATATATATCTCATCATATGTGATACTAGCTATAACCTTACAGTCGTCCTCTTCAGTTGAGGACACTCTGTTCAATCATTCTGGTCATAGGAGCTACTTACATTACATCAATGATCCACGGATTCTTCTGACTTGTCTCCATATACCCTGTTGTCTCTTTTCTAGGTTTATTTCTGCTTCACAGGTTTTGTACGCTCTAGGTTCCTGAATGACTAGCCCACAGATTCGAACCTCGCTCGTAGATATGCCGCATAGCATTTTGAAATCTGCTGGTGGAGATATGCCGCAAGGTAATAACGGAGGTTCAGGTGTTCAACCCACAGACACTGAAGAGTGAAGAAACCCAGCGGCTGTTGATTGTGGTTGGAGCTCTCTTATTCCACAGATCTATCACACAGCAGGTCGTCACGACAGGACCTTCTGTGTGACAGGCCTGTGGAATAAGAGAGGACCTGCTGTGTGACAGGCCTGTGGAATAAGAGAGCTCCCACCACAGTGAACAGGATTTCTTCGTTCTTCAGTGTTTGTGGGTTCAATACCTGAATCTCTGTTATTACCTCTATGCGGCATATCTTCACCGGCAGAGTTCAAAATGTTATGCATCTACGAAGCGAGGGTTCGAATCTCTGGGCTAGTTATCCAGGAACCTAGAGCTTACGAAACCTTCGAAACAGAAAATCCTAGAAAAGAGACAACAAGGTATATGGAGGCGAAAGGGAAGACATAGATATGCAAGACTCACCTGAATCCCTGGATCATTGGTGTAAGGTAAGTAGCTTCTATGTGGACCTCACCAGAATGATTTAGAAGAGGGTCCTCAACTAAAGAGTACTACCGTAAGGCTATAGCTATAGGATGATATATATATATATATAAATATTACGGACCTAAGTTTCCATTAAAGGTTTTCATTTTCCGGTTTTCGGGGATCAAAGATCCATATAAAAAGGAGAGGAGTGAGAACAAAGACTCTAAAAACCAGTCTGGCGACTTAGACTCTAAATACCAGCCTGGCACTATGAATATGGAGCGTTTCATTTACGAGGGCGCATTGAGAGAAGGATTTTAATATTTGAGTCTCGAGCTGGAGGTTTGAAGGTTTAAAGGGTGGAATGTTGTTATTAGTTGGACCTAGGAAGGTTTAGCATGCTTGACTGTTGCTATTACTTGGACCTAGGAAGTAATGTATATGATTCCATTTAATGTTAATTAATGATTAAGTAACTAGTCATATTTTTTTTTTATTAATAATCAGTTAAGATTTATAATTATAGTTTTGAATATTTTTTATTGATAATCGGTTAAGAGTTATAATTATAGTTTTTAATTAACGGTTAAGGAATTATTCAAATTTTTTATTAATAATTTATTAAGAGTTTATAATTATAATTTTTTCTTTTATATTAATACTAGATTCAAGGATTGATCTTTAATTTAAAAATAAGTGATAATAAATAAATTATTGATTTTTTAGAAAAGTCTTTATAAAGGTTTTTATTTATTTATCTAGTATTAAATTAATTAAATTAATTAATTAGGTGTTTTTATTTTGGAATGGGATTTTTATAGTTTTAGTTTAATTATGGATGATTATTAAATAGACTACTTTCAATGATATTCTAGAACATATTGTATAGTATTCATAAATAAAAGGTTCAGATTTATTTTAAAAATAATTATTTCATTTTAATTAAATAAATTAATTTAAAAAAATTAATCTCAATATTAATTGTGGTTTTATGGGTGTGGTATTAGTGAGTTGTGATAGTTCTTTATGTTATTGTAATAAATATTGTTTACAAACTAAGAATTTCATAGTAAAGTGAGGTGAATATTGTGGTGTAGCCTAAAGAGGCAGAGGAGTTAGCCGGTAAGTTATGGAAATTCTGATCATATTTAGAGAAAATCCGGCAAGGAATTTTGTAAATCCAAATTATAGTTGTTAAAATTCAAAATTTTAGGTGTCCTAGGCAATTTTGATGGCACCACCATCAAAAACACGATTCAAAGGCTCCCTTTACAAGATTTTTTGAAACTTTTTTATCGAGATTCCAGCCACTTTTGGCCATCAAGGCAATTGAAATTTTTTTACCTAGATTCCAGCCACTGGCCATCAGGGCAATTCCTCCGCCTCGTTAGACGACTCTGAATATTGTTATAGATCAACTACTCACATTTATTTTAAATGTGATTGTGCCCTTTATATCACTTTAATTAAATATATTTGTTTCAAAAAAAGGTCATGTGAACAAGAGTTATGGTTTCTTGGACATGTGGCATTACTATTCCATGACATTGACCTATAATATTGTAACAAACCCCTATTCACAAATTAAGGGTTTACATGGTAAAGTGTTGGTCAATCCCCATGGTTAACAATAATAATAATTTCAAATAGAGTTGTGTGTAGTTAGACTTCTGAACAAGAGTTATGGTTTCTCGGACATGTGGCATTACTAATCCATGACATTGACCTATGATATTGTAACAAACCCCGATACACAAATTAAGGATTTATATGGTAAAGTGTTGGTCAATCCCCATGGTTAACAATAATAATAATTTCAAATAGAGTTGTGTGTAGTTAGACTTTTTGGAAACTTTTCAGGTGAGTTTTTCAGGTATATTATTTTCTCTAAATTTATTGAACTCATAAGCTTGATGGGTAACCCCTTTCGGGTCTAGTTTCTCTAAAATGACTTTAAATAACACAAATCAAGAGTTCACCTCACATTTTTGGGGTGGATTCGGCACTTGAAAATCCAAAAAATTATGATTTAGTTAATTTTTATAGTTGTTTTTATTTTTGACATTGTGAAATTTATCATGAGATAAATGTTTTAATGCTTATCAAAGTCTACCAACATATCTAGCATATCTAAAATGTAAAATACTTAAGATTTTTTGGGGTGGATTCGGCACTTGAAAATCCCTCTAAAGACGACTCCATTTAAAATAAATTTATGATTTAGTTAACTTGTATAGTTGTTTTTATTTTTGACAATGTGAAATTTATCATGAGATAAATGTTTTAATGCTTATCAAAGTCTACCAACATGTCTAAGATATCTAAAAATGTCAAATACTTAAGATCTGCAAATTACATTTGATTACTTACGATTGAAGAAAAATTAATATGTTTTATTCATAAGATACAACAAATTATAATTATAGTTATTTCTATTTATAAATTATAAAATAATTTTAACTGAGCCTTAACTACATTACAAGTTAGCTTAATTTCTGAGGTTCTATTGCTCATTAGTTCTATTTGGATGTCACACTATCAATTCTCGAGGATGCCCTCACAGCTAGGCTTTGCTAATTTAGGGATTTCCCTTGGGATGTGATCCAGTGTGCAGAGATTTTCTAGGGATGAAAATAAAACTAAAAGGAATACATTATTTTAGCAATGAAAACCTTCAAAATCAAATTACATTGATAAAGTTTAATTAAAGATTAATTATTGATAATAAAAATAAAAATAATAATATTTTTTATTAATAGAAAAAAATTATACTTAATAACTATCAATATGGAATTTGAGGAATATATGTTTAGTATTTTTTCCTAGATTATTCATGGGTTAGAGAGGTGTATATAGACTTAAAGTTTGTTTAGTGTGAGTGTTGAATTTAGGAGGAGATGCAAAACTAGAATTTTGATTCCGGATATAGAGGGTTAAATGCTTTATGTTAAAATTTAGTTTCAAATTATTATTGAACTTATTAATAATTTCAACTCAACTTCCTCTACACATCCACACTTCATACTGAGTACAACAAAATCTACCTCCTTGCACACGCTTCTTCTGCACTTCCACTCTTTGCAATCTGCACAATGAAGGCCACCTCCACATAGCATCACAATGTGAGTTTCAATGTCACTCTTAGAGAAATCACTAATGAAATTCTCCCTCACTATTAAAATTTTCCCACCCCCTCCTTACATAAATGACTTTATCTATGTGCCATGGAGGAATTTAATATTTTGTAATATTTTGAATATTTAATAATGACTAATAATTTCATCAAATAAAAGTAATAGACAAGGCAATGATGTTTGAGTAATTTTACCACACTACAGTAATTTTTTTATCAATTTGATCAAAGTGAAATATTTGATTAATTAGTTTTACCAAAATGTGTATCTTTAGCTCTAGAATAAATAATATCTACTTAGTGTTTAGTGCATTTAATAGTTTGAAGAGCCTCATTCTAAATGTTGAAGGTAAAGGAAGCTTCCTCGACACATTGAAAGCTTTCAATTAAAACTCCACACAATACTGGAGCTCTTTGTCTCCTCACTATTAGATCAATCTTTTAATTTAGAAAGTGTCTCACAAATATTCACTCAAGTGTGAGAGATGTGCAATCCGAACATCCACATTGAATAAAGAATCTTATAAGATTATATTAATGACAGGCTCTATTAATATGTGTATCACCATAGCATATTAATTGATGTACACAAAATCAATATGTGTTTCCCTATGAATATGATAGTCCAATATTTATGTATGTCTCTTCATAAAAGTTTGGCTTTTCAAGATATTTGTATGCCCGAAAGAGATATATATGTAATTATTTTTTTATCATAGAAGGAGATAAAAGAAATTATGATTCCTAGTTTGAAGGAAGCTTAGTGTGCGAGAGTGCGAAGAAGTGTGAAGAATCACCATTCTCCACATTTTCGCACTTGTTGACTGTATCCATCAAATCATCTGATAGCTTCATGAGGCCCAATACAAACATTCTTGGCCCATCTCTATATCTTTCAAAGCTCAAAATCCCCATAATCTTCATAACTCTACTAATCATTCATTGTAATTCCAAAGAATTAACTTATGGAATTAGCATTAAATGACCAACCATGCATTTGTCAAAGGATTTGGCATTTTGTAAATATTTGTTTGTAGAACTAGATGCCATTTAGTACTTTCATTTGGAGAAAATCCCAACCAATAATTGACATCGGAGCTCATTTCAACTTCAGAAGAGGAGGAGTTTGACATCTATTTTGAACCCATAATCTTGTCATTCTGATATACCTTAATGCCTTTGGTCAAAATTTAATTTTGGAATGCATATAATCTTAACTAGTCCGCCATATTGTGGAATGTGACATCGGCCAACATGCCTCACACACGTAGCCATTGAAGTTGTGTTAGTGCAATCATATCTAGTCGACATCAAGCATTTTCAACCCACAATGAACTTGGAATAACTGATTCATTCAATTGCCATTTCTTTTTATTACTAGCATAAAATGACAATTAAAGTATAGTACATGAATATTTACAAATGTTTTGGTTGGATGCTTTATATATGTGGGTTGAAATTTATTTCTTATGGAAGGAAAACCAAGAATAAGTAAGATACTGATGGACATTTTACAAAATTGTGGAATGCTCATGAAACACTTTCGCAATTCTACAAGTTCCCTTCACACTCCCACACAATGAAATCAAAGGTTTTTGGGAATTAATTTTGAGATGTGTTTATTTAGGTTTCCATGACATGTTACATAAATTTGGAAATTTTTCAACCCATTAGATTGGAAGAGTTTCCTTTTTATCATACCTATGCAATTTCCTTATATATTTTGAAATCTCAAATAGATATAAGGATGATGGTAATTCACAAACTTCTTTACACTTCCAAAAAAAATTGAGAATTCTAAAATGTGTAAATATATACCAGAAATTTAGTATACATGAGAAAATCTAATCGTTGAAATTGAAATAACTACATCAACTTGCTAATTCATAAATGTATGGCTATATAAATTCATGTCTCTCATTCTCCTAGTTGTATGGGTATTTTCACTCTCTCTCTATAGTAGGAGGCAACATTTGTAGAGAAAGAAAGTTATTTGAAGTTGATTAAATCATGTTGAGAGTTCAGAGGGAGGTGCCTTCATTGTGTAGAGGAAGCTTCCTCTACACTTCCACACAACATAACCATGCAACTTTCCTTCCAAATGGCTTTCCTTTATCTATTATGCTACCTATGCCTTATCTAACATAGAGCATGGATGAACATGGAATTTGGCATTGATTCACCTACACTACTATTTGGAATATGGTTTCAATAATTTATAAGGTTAAAGCTAATTTCACATATTTTGAGTGAAAGAAAACATAATGAAGAAAGGCCATAGAGAAATTGGCCACATAGAGGAAATTTAAAAAAATAAGTCAATGAATTTTATTTTATATGATAAAATGACACACATATAGTTGCTTTGACAATTTTCACTTGTTATAATTCAATTGGATTTGGATTATACTTTAGACTCTCATTATCATTTTTGTGTTATCACACTAAAAATGTTATGTTTGACTATTTAATTTTATATGAAAATAATTACAAGATCTGTACCTTAATCATTTTTCCAATCCAAGTCAATTTGATTTTATAATATTAAAAAATAAATTCCAACCAAGATGTTGCATAAAAACATACATAATTGAAAACCCTCTCTATTAACTTTTCAAAGTGAATGAAGAAATTATTCCTATACTATAGATAATTTACTAGGTTTTTATTTCAAATGAGGAAGGTAGGTTTTTATTTCTCTCGTTGCTACTACTTATTATTCGTGTAGGAATAATATTACAATGTCAATGGCTTACATCACTCAATATGGCCTCCACGCCTAACTGTAGTTATTGAATAAGAAATGGTGTTTATAGCGGAGAATATCTAATTGTGTCATCTTATTTGGAGAAAATTAAGATGATGTGCAACACCCCGACCCCACATTTACCTAATTTCACTGGTATGTCACAGTAAACATGAGATCAAGAGTTACTATCACATGACCCAACCTCCAAGCTTTAGTTATGGATGTGGGCCTCACTCTTACAACTCACGGACATCCATCAAGGTTTACAAGACACTTGGGGTCCAGAGAACCACCAAAGGTGACCAAGCCCCAAGTTGAAGCTACTTTCTTCTGACTTCACCCCCAATAACATGCACAAGCCTACAAGGATGAAGTTATAGGGCTCTAACAACATGCATGACACTACCTTCGTGTGGTTATAGATGAAAATTTCTAGTTAAGAGAGTGTTGTCCTGAAATTTAAGCCATAATTCCAGGTCAACGTCCAGACCACTGCCAAGAACTTCATGTCACTTTTGAGAGTGATAAATGACTTAAAGACAATGCCAATAACATAAAAATAAAAGAATAACATAGTCAAACTAGATTGAACCATCACATTTATTTCATCAGACATGGTGAACATATAAACTACAATTCATGAATGTATATATGATCATATAAGTCTGAAATTTCTCTGAGAATAACCAAGAAGGTTTAATGCCCTCTCATAATAGTTGCAATAATACTTGTTATTCCATGCATTCATTAATAATCAAATACTTATCAAATATTGAATAAGACATAGCTAGAGAACATTATCCATCCATGCTTATAACCAACATATAATGAGATTATTAACCATGACAACGCAACCATCAAATCACCAAAATAAAAAGTATAAGTGCTCATAAATTACAATAGGATAATAGCTCTTATTAAATGATGCAAAATACAACCAAGTCATGGACTTCCACATACCACCCAATCATAAATTGGGATGAACTGAATCTTCCTTTCAGCCAATCATCCTCTTGCCATATTCCAAGCATGAATGTGAAATCTAAAGACATAAAGAAACAAGGCTTCTCAGAGATTAAACAACCTCCACCCTTATGCGATCGTGATGTATCGAAAACTAGTCAAGAGGTCACAAATCCCAAAACAATCTTGGACACCTCAAAGTTTCTTCGCCATTGCCTTGAGGAATTTTCTTGTCTCCACCCATATGTTGAGGGCTTCCCAGAGATTAAACCTCTTTCACCCGTAACCCTTGCAAATTTTCCTAAGACCATATCATGTAGTTCCAAAACCTTCCAACAATAGAAATATCAACAAGAAAATAATCCTTGCACACCATGGTTATCCATAAATGGCAAGGAAAAGCTGAAACCACTATCAAACCTGAAAAAAACCATGTCAGTGATAACAAATGACCCAAATACATAAATTAATGTATCAAACATGTCATTTTTTATATGAAAAATCCTCATGTTGACGTTTCTTAATCGAACCTTCCTTGTTTGTCCTTTGCTTTTCTTGTCCTTATTTTTCTTTCCTTTATCCAATTTAGAGTGATCCAAAAACTCTCAATGTGTGCAAAAGTATGAGAGAATAGAGATAGTTCCAAAAGAGAATTGATAAAAAGTTGTGAACTGATCCTTAGAAGCCTTTTTATCATTGAGGCCTCTGTTTTCAACATTTTCCTCTATTTTCCTTCAATTTTCCTCTCAAGAAAATATGTGACCCTTCATCTCCCTTTTGTCCTATTTTCCTTTATTTTCATAAATAAATTCCAATTAATGTCTCTTTTCCTTTGCCAATGCCTTTTTCAGTTTACTTCACCATAATAAACTGAAAGTGACACCCAATAGGATGTTTATGCCCAAAATTCAACTTGGAATATGTGTCCCATGACCTTGGATTTATAGACACCATCATCATTGTCTCTCAAGGAACATACCCCACCTATGTGTTCACAAGGTATGTCCTTCAAATACTATTCTTAACTTTGATTCCCAGTCCTCAAAGAATATTGATCCTCTATTTCATCTCCTATCATGGATGCCCTACCACATCCTCAAAGAGTATCAGATGTTATATGCTTACCCAATTCTCCATTCTTTCTACCCAAATTGAAGACAATAATGATGTGTCTATCTCTCCCTCTCAACTAGGGAGGACGTAGTCATTCCTATAAAAGGAATGTACCCAACGTCCCTCATATCTAGGGAGTTTTCCAAGATGCCTCTTAACTAGGGACTTGTTTTCTAGCTCCCTCTTAACTAGGGACTTGTTTCCAAGCTCCCTCTGAACCAGACACTTGTTTCCAAGCTCCCCCTGAACCAGGCACTTGTTTCCAAAAACAAATTTCTTATTCAATGGAGATCATGGAACTTTTAGCTACTTATTGAGCTCCTCCTTTTAATGTAATGAATTTTATCATCATTATTATTGAGCCTTCATATTGTATGGAAATGGTCATCCATCACTTTCCACAAGTCAATCATGTCATCCTCCCCCTGTACGGGAAAGTAATTTTCTATTCCACATCTACACTTCCTTCCTACAACTACCTCTTCAACGTCGTGTTACTTTTTGGATCTTCTATCCCACCACATAATTGCTAGCTGTACGTGAAATATACAACACTTTTTCTTGTACCGCTACATTAACCCATCCAAATGTTATTCAAAACCTAGAAATGTACTCAAATCAAAATTTCCTTTTGTGATGTCCTTTCATCATGAAATATGTGGTTACAGACATCAAAATCATGCATATTCATAAACACATCTCCAAGAATTTCAATGTCAAGGTTCTTCTTCCTTTTTAGACTTTATCAAGGTCTTCATACCCTTCCCATGGAATGTGACATCATATTCATTTTATGTTGATTCTTTGTGACCTTAGTTGCATATTTCACGGTCCCTTCTTTCTTTCTTCACATATTGCTTCTCAGGAATATCCATCTATAGTTCCTTTCTATTTTTCTACCACCTCAGATTCAATATAAGGACATATTATGTTGATTTCATATTGTCAATATGCGAACCATGCCTTCATGCATGTTTCCAATGAAATAGATCCATTTTCTTCGATCATGCTCATGAGGTAGAGAATTCATCCATGTTATCTGCAACTACATGATGACATGATTCAAATTACATGTATACCTACCTCATTTCTTATTTTTGGTCATATAGACTTCCTTCAACATATTCTTTGATTAAAAGTAATTCAACCATCTTAAGCTATTGTACTCCTTTGTCATCATACTATCATCTAATGAATCCCATACAAGATGAAATTCTCAGCGAGATACTTGCTTCTTCCAAGAGGGATGAACCTTCCAATGAAGATTCTAATGGAGGATCTTAATTATCCTCATCCTACAAATTCTCCTTTCTAATGATGATGATACTTTATAATTCCTTTCTATGCTAGATAACTTTTATTTTCCCATAATTACTAATTATGCTTTCAATGAGGCTACCAAGAGCTACTTCCTTTCTATGATAACTGCTACAATCACATAGACTTCTACATCGGTTATCCTTTCAATATTTTCTAATGATCTATTTTTTAACGATATGTTTTTAATGTGGTGCCACCTTCTACTAATATGTAGTTAGTCATAATGCCTCTCACCTTGACTAACATGGTAGAGGTGTTTTCACCTCCTTGTTCACATTGATATGCATTGGAGGAACACTAATAGTGAAAATCTATCCCTTTGGATTTATTCTCATCACGTTCTTCCACTTCTTCGATGATATGAGCCTTATTTCTTTCCTTCCTCTTGTTATTCTTCTTGAATTTCAAACAATCTCTCTTGTGATGCCCATATTCTTGACATCCATAGCATTGGATCTTTGACATATCCTCCTTCTTCTTGTTCTGAGGAACAATTTTTTTCAAACCTTCGCTTTTATTCTAGACATGGAAGAAAAATCTTGACCTTATTCACCTAGTCCCACATTGCTTTTTTCTTTTAACTTGGTTTACATAAACTTTACATAACTAGAGTTCACTGAATGAGGTGGCTTCCTTATTTCAAAAAATGCTTAATATAGAATTGTCCCAACCGTCAAGTACTGTATTTAGTACAATGGTGGTCATTTCTAATTATTCCCCCCAACTCTTGCAATTGGTCTTGTATTTCAGATACCCTCATGAAGTATGGGGCTATTCCTTCTTCCTTTGATATCATCATCTTGTAGAGCTCAATTCTCAAAGATATCAATTCTCCTGCAGTACTTACAGAGAATGATTCCATTAGTTTATCATATATGTCCTTTGACATTTCACATTTTTCTACATAAGGATTATTTGAGCCCTTATTTCACTTTTCATGTATTTAGCTAGAGCTTGAGCTTCTTGCTTTGGAGGTTTGGTGACAGAACCTTTAACATGTACAATGACTTAATTTTCTATGAGGGTCAAATCTATCCTCTTCGTCCACGAAATAAAGTTTGATGATGTAACCAATTTTTCCTTCCTTGAAAAATGAATTAATTTTAATAGATTAAAATATAGATAAAGAGATATTTTTTTAGCGGCTACAACCACCCTCCAAAATTTTCCCTTAGCTTCGTTTTGGAGCCTCCCTACCAACATTTGCAACAACATGTCTTGTTTCACCATGTACACAAGATCCAGTGAATTTCTTGCAAAAAGACAACATGTCAACCAAATCTTGATGCATTCCCCTCACAAGTTGTTCATCCAGACTTGGTCCAACAGAAGGATGAGCGGCTCCTTCAATAATCTGCAAAAATCCGGAGGGAAGCTAGCCTCCCCTCCAAAGATTGTGCAATCTTGACTGGAAGCCTGCTCGGCCCCAGAATTGCACAATCTACTGAGAAATATTCACCCAGAAAATTACAC
>APFE030332200.1:0-20972 GCA_000404065.3 Pinus taeda
TTCGCCAAAAGTATTTGGGCAGAAGCAATCTCCCCATGGGGATCCACTGTTACTCTACCCAACACTATTTCTGGCTTCTTTGCCGATTAGGCTCATCTCTATCCTGGGAAGTTCCCCAAGAACAATTAGTTCAAGACAGCCTGGCTGGCCTATCCGAAATTCATTTTTTGGCACATCTAGATTGAGCGCAATCACATAACTTTTCAAGAGAAAGTGTAGAAGGGTAAGCTTGTTTTGTCAAAAGCCAACGACCTGCTCAAGGAATCTCTCGGTGAGAAGTTTGAGAAGCTGGAGAATAAAAATCTAAGTCCTCAAGAACTGGCGTGGGGGAGCAACCTTGGTCTCCAGTATTCTAATGATGAGAGACAGTACAACATTAGGAAAGACTGGTAGATTAGGCTTGCTGAGGGCGAATTCCACATGTGGCTCCAAAAGCGTGCTAGCTCCCCCTTGTTTTTTGATGGGGCTCCCAAAGGCAATCCGAGGATTGCTGGGGCTGGAGGTGTCATCAGGAGTGCGGATGGCAGCATAGAGAACATGTATGTCTGGGGTTTGGGTCATAGTACCAACATGCAAGTAGAGGCCATGGCCTTCTTGTAGGGCCTAAAACATTTGCAGGATCTTGGTATCGAGAAAGCCATTATTCTTGGTGACTCCTAATCCTTGATTCAAATTCTCATGGATAACACGTCCCCTTGTGACTTTCGGCTAGCAAGAGTGGTTACCAGAATAAGAAAGCTACTTGGCTCCTTTCTCCAAGTGAACTTTTTCCACGTTCTTCGGCAAAATAATAAGGAAGCGGATGCAGAAGCTAACAAAGCTGTACTCTTTCCTATTGGCATTCGGATAAGAGACAGGGTTGAAGATTGGGATCCAATACCTTAATTTTGTTTCTCATGTTCTATTGTCTTTTACTTCAGCAGTTTGTCTGTATCCACAAGCTTGGGGAATTTCGGGAAATCGACTCATTTGACGGAGTTAAGAAGATCTAGAACATTAATGTCACGATATTAGTTTATCTATCTGTTGAGGATAGCCGATTCTTGGGCTATCTGAATGTAACCGACCAACAAGCTTTGACTTTTTTTAATACAAAATATAACCATTTTCATTAAAAAAAAATAAAAAAAAATAATTATTTAATTTTAATTCTCATTCTAGAAATTAAAAAATTAACAAGTTCAAAATATATAAAATAAATTTTATTTATACACTTTATCTCTAAAACAATATTTGATATCATCAACTTTATTAAAATTAATCGGAATACACATATATAAATATTCATTACATCTTCTTCTACTTTTAAACCACTTTATCCTCACATCACATGCAAATAAACTATTTTTACTTTGCGTTAATTTTCTTATTTTGAATTTCCTTAAAAATCTTGTTAAGTCAAAGAAATCAATGAACTTTTAACAACTGATTTTAGCTTCACAATGAAGAATGATTAAATATTCTCCTATATTTCGAAATTCTTAAAGTTAAAATGTAAAATCCATTTCGTTTGTTTTTTCTTTATTAGTTCATGCTAGAATATGGAATATAGAAATCAATTTTAAGTTAAAATGGTTTGAATTTTAATTTTGATATAAAATTTTTTAATATTTAAAATAATTGGGATATATATGTTTTAATTTAAAAAATTTTTAGAATTAAAAAAAAACTAACTAATTTTGGATTAGTGGCAAAGGTTGATTAAACTAAATACTTTTTAGTTAACTGTGGACATTTATTAAAAATAAATAAAATGAAAAAAATGGTACTTAATAAGATTGAGTTTGACCATATAAGACTTTTTTAAATATATATATTTTTAATCAAAAACTAAAAACTGCCAAACAACTTTTCCAATCTGGCAAAGAATAAATGCAAATATATCATGTCCTCTCAAAAAATAAATACAAAAATAATATAAGTTTATCCTACAAAAGTATGGCTCTATTTTTCCAATGCAAAGTCATGTAGTAGTTGCAAAATTGTTTATTCTAATGCATTTTAGCTATTGCTTTGTACTTTTATTGTTCAGTGTTTTTGGTGGGTGTCATATAATCTGCTTTTCTCAGAGTCTCAGAGTTAATGTTGCAATTGCTTGGGTGTTGGGTGTCATATAATCTGCTTTTCTCAGAGTCTCAGAGTTAATGTTGCAATTGCTTGGGTGTTGTTTTTTCTCTCTCAGAGTTAATGTTGCAATTGCTTGGGTGTTGTTTTTTCTCTAGAAAACCCTAAAGGATTATCAGGTGGACAAAATCTCTTGCAGGTAAGCAATTAAATTTAATTTTCTCCAATCCTCAAGTCATAATCCTCAAGTCATAGCCCCATGTAATGTTGCACTTGCATCACATCGAAAAAAGCAATTGTAGGTAAGCAATTAACTTGTAATTTTCTCCAATTCTCAAGTCATAGCCCCATAGTACCTCACGGTTTCCAACTATTATCTAATTATCTATTTTTATAAGGTGATATTTACAAAGAAGATGAATTACACCTATCTCTTTCATGTTCGCTTATTCTATCTCTAAACTTTAAAGCTTCCAAGAAAAAATTACTTTGATTTTTTAGTTGTCCTTTAAAGATTGGAAACATTTTATATTTCGTTGTTTTTATAGAGATGGTGTCTCTAATTTCTTTCTTGCTTTTTTCTTTTTAAAGCTTTGAATTAAGAGAGTCCGCTTTATTTGATTTTTGTTCTAGATGAAAAAAATGCTTGCTTTTTTCTTTTTAAAGCTTTGGCTTAAGAGAGTCCGCTTTATTTGATTTTTGTTCTAGATGAAAAAAATGTTAGTTGCAAATTTTAGTATTTTTTAATGTATATTTTGTTTTTTATTTTTACTATTTTTATACTTTTATGATTGCAAATTCTTGTTTCATTTTTTTTTCTCAATTTTTTAAAATTTTTATTATTTTGTGATTGGGAAAGAGACTTCTTGATTTGTTTAGTTTTTCTTCTAGGCAAATAAATAGTTTATCTTTTATTATTTTTGTTAAGATAATTTCTTTCTGATTTGTTTGTTGTTATTAAAGTTTTGGACTTCAAAGCTTGCTAGAAAACAATCCACTTAGTTTAGTTTTGTTTTAGAGTATCAAATATTTTATGTTTGCTTAATCTTATTAGATAAGACAATTTTTTTTATCATTTGTATTTGTTTATTTTATTTATGAAATTTAAAACTAGCCCCAACTTTGAAGAAAGTTATTGTTTATCTAAGTTTTCTTCTAAAATAACAAATATTTGATGTTTTCTTAGTCTTACATAAAGACCGCATAATTTCTTTCTCATTTATTATTTGTTACTTAATTTCTAGACTACCCCTCAATCAGGCTACTATTCGAGAATATCGATAAGATGATGCTTAGACAAGAAAGAGATTTTTACAATCTCTATTTCATTCTTAGGATGATTTAGGGCAATTACTTCTATTTACAACTGCTCGACTCCATATTTGTGTACACTTCATGTAATACCGGTTATCATTTTTTTTTGGGATTAAATGCCATGTGAATTTGTATAGATGAAGACAAAGTAGATTTTTAAGTTGTTTAATGGGAAAAACAAAGTATCACCCACTTTGCAATTACTTAGGTAAGATGCTTTTCCATTTTCAATATGTTATCAAATCTCTCGCTTCACGATAAAGTGTTATGTAATTTTTCTCAGTATTGTAACCAATGGAAATAGACCCCATAGATATTTTTCAGTTATATTCTCACAAACAAATATAGTTATTATAAGGATTTACATTTCTTAAACATCATATTTGAAAAGATCCCAAACTTCAATTTTGAAAAGAGAATCGAATATCTATAAACACACATATAACTTATTTATACTGCAATAATACCTACAATGCATAGTAGCAAACCAAAATAGAAAACAGGGCGATACACTATTTTTTCAAATGTAATACACATGTAACTTATTTATACTGCAATAATACCTACAATGCATAGTAGCAAACCAAAATAGAAAACAAGGTGATACACTACTTTTTCAAATGTTATAGATGACGCGAATATATATCCCAAATTGGCTTAAAATAAAATAAAATAAAAATCATCTCTCTTTTATAAATTTACCAGTGAAACAATCTATACATTCTAAGCCAAATTTCATATGTACCGAAGGAAGTTTTTATTCCTTATTTTTATGAAAGCGTTATTCCTCATTTTTATGAGAGGGAAATACTTGAATACATACACACAATATATAAACTTATTTTTTAAATAAAAATATATTATTATTATTGAAAAAAATAATTCAACTTAATTTTATCTCAACTTAAAATTCAATAAATATAAAAATATTAAAAACAATAAAAAATAATAATATATTGCTTGAGAATGTAAATTAAATAAATGTATATAGATTTATTTTATTATGAATATATAAATTAATAATTTTCTATCATATATATATTTTAATTTTCAATTCTATTTATTTTAATGTTTTTTTGTTTTTTTAACATCCTAAAAAGTTTCACATCTATGAGGATATAGATAAATTCTCACACATATATAATTGATATTAAAATAATATAAAAGTAATTGTTTATAAAGAAACCATCCATATGGGTATGAATGAGATTGAGACTCATAATATGTATTGTTCCCCATGTCAAGTAACTATTGGCACAAGTAAAAATTCAAAGATACAAGTCATATTGTATACCAGAGAATATACATGTTCGGAAAACATTTTTTATTTTTAAATCACCTAATAGTAAAACTTATCAATCCATTCCATTTTTGTTATGTAGTAATTTGTATTAAAATAGGACATGTGACACTCTCAATATTATCACAACAAAATTCTCTTAGGGCTTTGTGTTTAGGCGTATAATATTTGTGATCAACATCGAAAATAAAATTCACCCAATTTGCAATTATCTATGTAAGATGCTACACCATTTGCAACATAAACATATTATCAAATCTTTGGCTTCATGATAGAGCAATATGTTTTTTTTGGCTAGTATTGTAACCAATGGAATATGTATAGCTCAAGCATATATTTTCATTTATATCCTCATAAGAAAATATAGCTATAATGAGACTTTACATTTCTTAAACTTCATATTTGAAAAGATCCCAAACTTTAAATTTGAAAATAGAAATGAACATCCATAAACACATAGACAACTTATATACGACAATAATATCTACAGTGCATAATAAAAAACCAAAATAGAAAACAAGGTGATACACAAAATTTTTAAATGTTTATAGATGGTGTGAATATATATTCCAAAATGGCTCAAATTGAACCCTTTAAAAGAAAATAAAAATCATTTCTCTTACAAATTTACCAATGAAACAATCTATATATTTTGTGCCAAATTTCATGTGTGTGGAAGAAATTTTGTGTTCCTTGCTCCACACATGCATTCCTGCCAAATTTCATGTGTGGAGGAAATTTTTGTTACACATGCATTCCCCCTCTGCAACTTGTTCCTTTGCACATACCCCATCTTCTGCACATCCTGTATTTCACACAGATCCCATACATCTTGTTCCCCATAACTACTTCTTCCATGAGACAAATGTATAGCTCATGCTTTATGGAGAAGCTATAGCCATAATCGAACTTTAGAGAGGGTCATAATAATGGTCTAAGTGCAAGAGTGATATGAAAGTGAAGTTGAGGTGTATATATTTTTATTATTTTATTCATTAAACAATGTGATTATTTATAATAAATTGTTAGCCAAATTCGAATGATGATAAAACTTTCAAAACTATAGTTCTACGAAATTTGATTATATCTATTTTGTAAAATTATAGGTGGACTAGATTAGATTTTAGTATATTTAAATTTAAGTGTAGTGGTATGAGATCTAGATTAACTATGATAGTATAGAAATGTTGTTTTAAGATTTTTTGAAAAAATGGTTCAAAAAATAATTTTTATCCATATTAATTTAATTAATCAAATTAGTATACTTGAACTATGCTTTGGTGCTGAGGAACTTATGCTCACTAAAAAACCAACAACCAACGTAGAGAATATGATAATATGTTTTTAAATGAGAAACATATTTGATGAACAAGGAGCCACTGCCGTGGCGGTAGTCCTTACCAGGGTCTGCAGGGACAATACAATCCAAACGCTTAAAGTTGTAAGTACTGAACATTTGTGGAAATTTGGTGTAATAACCACATAGAGACAGTGCAGTATGGAAGAGGTATCAGTCCTTGGCAGGGACAATACAATACAAACGCTTAAAGTTGTAAGTACTGAACATTTGTGGAAATTTGGTGCGATAACCACATAGAGACAGTGCAGTATGGAAGAGGTATCAGTCCTTGAATTAGCAGGTTTCGTGGTTATTATTAGTAGAAATTACAAGTTAGCTAACAACAACTAAATGTTGACATCTATATGTTGAAGTTCTGCTTTTCTACAATTTAGGAAGATCTATCAACAGAACCTCAGCCCTAATATGCCCCTCAGAACCTCAGCTGGTCATGTACTCTGAGGATTGTAAAGAAAGGATATCAGTTCTGTCCATCAAATCATGCATTATAAACCATTAAACATACTTACAAGTAGTAAAGTTGAACTCTGAACTATGTGTTCAACATTCAACATATGACAAACCCATCATACCCTTAATAATGACTACGCTTAATATTGGACTGCATGATTGTGTGTTAAGACAATGAAACTAAATAAAATAGATGAAACCTCTATATGGTGCAAACCAAAAATATTATGGATTTCGTGACCCTATAGTTCATATGTGATGCAAATAATCACTAAATGATGTGTGAAAACTTTGTGAAAAAGAGAATGTAATAGAAAACATTGGGAAAACTAATACTCAGTCACTCTAACAACTGTGGACACAAGAAAATGGTATAGAAAAAGGTAAATATACTAGTTATGAAAGTATCACGAAATACATTCAAGACATATTTCCAAATTATTGTCCAGAAATAACTTACTGTCAACAATAATATTTATCAGGAGTCAGTTTCTTGTTGGTGCTAGTAGTAATGAAAAGCATAATTAAACCAGTAATTTCATTTAAATACAAAACTGTGAACACATAGTATAATTGTTCACTGGGTTATAAAACCCCTTTTTTCAAACATTCCCAAATACATGTCTGAATTCGAACAGGATGAAATATTAGATCCCTTACAATTCTACTTGATTTGTGCCTTGGTAACCAAAAATTTTCTACATGTAAAAAACAAACAAGAGTTTTGGTTAAAGGAAGTTAACCTATGTACAAAATAATTGGTATGTGCATAAAGACAAGTTATTTTGTTACCTGGGTTGTAGATTATCTTGTCATTTCCGAAGAGCCTGTGCCACCAGAGTGGAAAGAAAAAAATGGTCAGCAGATTTCATGACAAATATACATATGTAAGCTCTGTACTGGTACCAACAGGGGGCTTATGGTTGAACTGTTTTTGTTTAAAAAAAAATAAACTTGAGAAAAATTTATTGCAAAATGCAGCTAATGTTGGCCAATCATTATGCATACAGAGAATTCAAAATCCTAGCATGCCGTAGCAAAGCAAGTGAAAATGGAGGTAAAATAAGTTGAAAGGGATCTATTGCATGCAACTGAAGGAGTAGGACCAATTGTTAATAAAATACCAGATACAGTTGGTACTAGCCTCCAAAAGAGTTCCTTAAAGAGAAATACAAGTGGAATTGAAACCTATACCTTCTTGAGTCGTAGCTCTTCCTGCCTTTGTTTCTTGAGATAGGAAAGCTTTTCATCCACCTATTTGAGGTATCACAAGAAGCATTATGAACTTAAAGAAGATTTATTTGAATGAAGATGCTAAACAGAAATGCACAAAATCATTTAGGAACAGGGTTTGGAGATACAAAGTGATCGAATTCAGCCCTTTCAGATGCTCTAGATTTTGTGTGAAGCTTTATATTCAATGGCTTAGTTTTCTCTTTCACGGGGGGCTTTCTCAGAACCTGTAAATTTGAAAAAATGCACTTTATAATATAATTCAAATAAGAGACTTTGGATGGCATTTTGAACTTTTGAAATAGGAATTCAGTCATTCAAAACTAGCATCACCATGATACATAAATTGGCTTGCATAAATTTAAAACTTGCCTGTGGTTCATCAGTTGTAAGGGGCAACCTTCGTGCAATTGGTATTTTGGGCTTTACCTCCTCCTCCATTTGCTATTGTAGCTTTCTCATAAATTGTTGCTCTTTCACTTGGCCTCTTTTCTGCAAAACAGAAGATGTTATGTTTCTCAAGGTATCATAAATAAATATTCTTGAAACTTCGTATTAATAAATGTCTATAAATTGCAGGCGATTGTAGCTTTATAGCATGATGCCAATTAATTTATTACACAAGTCATTATAGAATATGTAGAGATTATTATCATATTAATCTTAGTTTACCTAATAACATAAACAATATAATAATTAAGGCTTCCTAGTCTATCTAATCTAAACGAATCAATACTGCTTTACAGTATAAACTAAGAAACAATTGAAACTGCTGCAATGTAACAGTTCTGCTTATACAGTGTAAACTAAAAAACGATTGAAACTAATGCAATATAACAGAATCTAAACGAAAGCAATAAAAGAGATACCATCACTCGTTGAGAGTCATTGAAACGTAGGAAGTTTTCTTGACTTCTCATAGCAGTAGGTATAACCAAGATTGCTATTTTTGGGGCGAGAATTTATGGAATGAAAAAATTGAAAAGTATGTCCTCCTTGAATTTGCTGCAATCTCCAACGCTGTTACGACTACTACCAGCGATATCCTTATCGGCCGGTGGCAACACTTTTTTCTCGTCCATGACCTTAATATCGTTCCGCCCATCTTGATTCTGCATCGATATTTTTCTCTTGTAGCGACTTTGTACATAGTCTTGTGAAATATAAATGTCCATTCCAAAATCCATGGAACAAACTCAGATAGGGTTACGAAAATCCCGACCTATGATAAAAGCTTCAATAATTAAAGCCAGATATTCAAGATGCAAGAAGGCTTGAAAAAAATTAATGAATCAATTATTTTAGTGGGCGACTGCGTCTGAAATCGACTTATTTATCTCCGAGAGCGAAAGTCCCAAACAATGATAAAATGATCTTTTAATTAAAACCAGAAGACCTGAAAAACAAAAGCAGGAAGCAATGACCTCAATCGGCCTCTAGTGATGAAATCGAATGAACTTTCGCCAAGAATCGGCAAGAAGTAGGTTTATTGTGAAACATTTCACTGCCCAATGACTCCAGCAATAATTATATAACCATGACTCCAGCAATAATTGTACTTGAGATGTTGTTGACCTGTTGCTGTTTACTCTTTTGATTCATTTAAAGATCCAAAAAACGATCCATATATGTAAGAGCATACCTTCAATTTACAGCAACGCCAATTCATCAATGTCTAAATGGGCAGATAAATTGGAAGATATATGTAAGAGCATACTTTAAGTTTGCAACAACAGCGAAATGGAAAGTTGCATATAAATGTGAATCTAGATAGACTTTCAACAACGACATAATAATTTTAGTTTGCAGTAGCTGCTAAAAGGGAAGCAGCAACATACCTTCAGTTTGCAGCAACACCTAAATGGAAAGTTGTGGGAAGTTGTGTATAAATGGGAAGCGAGATAGAATTTTCACAGCGACATACTACTTTTCATTTGCAATAGCAGTTAAATGGGAAGTTGCGTTAAACAGGAAGGGATCATGATCTACAATTTTTAGTGTCATCATGTTTTAGTGGCATACATTATTCCAGCCAGGTGACAACAATGTGGAAGCAGTCACGCAATGAAGACACTGAGACAACTAGCGAGCCAGGTGCCAACGTCATGGAAACGCAATGAAGACAGTGAGACAGCTAGCTGACCAGGTGCCAACGTCCTGCAAATGGTTTGACAGCTAAAAGTTTAGATATCCAAAATTTGAGAGTTTAGATATCCAAAGTTTATTATTTTTTTGAACTCATATAAATGTTTATCCAAACTTCGCAATTAACTGCAAACCAACCAAAGTCTATATATCCAAAGTTACTTTTATGTGCTAGCCAGCGAAAGTCGAAACATCCAAAGTTTTCGTTGATGCATGAATAAAAACTTTAGGATATCCAAAACTAAATTGCATTGGGATGCGTGAGGCTTGCAATAAGACCCCAAAAGCTATGGACCAATAAAAAAAAACTTAATACATTTTATATTTTTTTTATACTAAAAATTGTAGCTTTACAGCATGATGCCAATTAATTTATTACACAAGTCATTATAGAATATGTAGAGATTATTATCATATTAATCTTAGTTTACCTAATAGCATAAACAATATAATAATTAAGGCTTCCTAGTCTATCTAATCTAAACGAAAAATTATGCTTTACAGTATAAACTAAGAAACAATTGAAACTGCTGCAATATAACAGTTTTGCTTATACAGTGTAAACTAAAAAACGATTGAAACTAATGCAATATAACAGAATCTAAACGAAAGCAATAAAAGAGATGCCATCACTCGTTGAGAGTCATTAAAACGTAGGAAGTTTTCTTGACTTCTCATAGCAGTAGGTATAACTGAGATTGCTATTTTTGGGGCGAGAATTTATGGAATGAAAAAATTGAAAAGTATGTCCTCCTTGAATTTGCTGCAATCTCCAACGCTGTTACGACTACTACCAGCGATATCCTTATCGGCCGGTGGCAACACTTTTTTCTCGTCCATGACCTTAATATCGTTCCGCCCATCTTGATTCTGCATCGATATTTTTCTCTTGTAGCGACTTTGTACATAGTCTTGTGAAATATAAACGTCCATTCCAAGATCCATGGAACGAACTCAGATAGGGTTACGAAAATCCCGACCTGTGATAAAAGCTTCAATAATTAAAGCCAGGTATTGAAGATGCAAGAAGGCTTGAAAAAAATTAATGAATCAATTATTTTAGTGGGCGACTGCGGCTGAAATCGACTTATTTATCTCCGAGAGCGAAAGTCCCAAACAATGATAAAATGATCTTTTAATTAAAACCAGAAGACCTGAAAAACAGAAGCAGGAAGCAATGACCTCAATCGGCCTCTGGTGATGAAATCGAATGAACTTTTGCCAAGAATCGGTAAGAAGTAGGTTTATTGTGAAACATTTCATTGCCCAATGACTCCAGCAATAATTGTATAACCATGACTCCAACAATAATTGTACTTGAGATGTTGTTGACCTGTTGCTGTTTACTCTTTTGATTCATTTAAAGATCCAAAAAATGATCCATATATGTAAGAGCATACCTTCAATTTGCAGCAACGCCAATTCATCAATGTCTAAATGGGCAGATAAATTGGAAGATATATGTAAGAGCATACTTTAAGTTTGCAACAACAGCGAAATGGAAAGTTGCATATAAATGTGAATCTAGATAGACTTTCAACAACGACATAATAATTTTGTTTTGCAGTAGCTGCTAAAAGGGAAGCAGCAACATACCTTCAGTTTGCAGCAACACCTAAATGGAAAGTTGTGGGAAGCTGTGTATAAATGGGAAGCGAGATAGAATTTTCACAGCAACATACTACTTTTAATTTGCAATAGCAGTTAAATGGGAAGTTGCGTTAAACGGGAAGGGATCATGATCTACAGTTTTTAGTGTCATCATGTTTTAGTGGCATACATTATTCCAGCCAAGTGACAACAATGTGGAAGCAATCACGCAATGAAGACACTGAGACAACTAGCAAGCTAGGTGCCAATGTCATGGAAACGCAATGAAGACAGTGAGACAGCTAGCCGACCAGGTGCCAACGTCCTGCAAATGGTTTGACAGCCAAAAGTTTAGATATCCAAAATTTGAGAGTTTAGATATCCAAAGTTTATTATTTTTTTGAACTCATATAAATGTTTATCCAAACTTCGCAATTAACTACAAACCAACCAAAGTCTATATATCCAAAGTTACTTTTATGTGCTAGCTAGCGAAAGTCGAAACATCCAAAGTTTTCGTTGATGCATGAATAAAAACTTTAGGATATCCAAAACTAAATTGCATTGGGATGCGTGAGGCTTGCAATAAGACCCCAAAAGCTATGGACCAATAAAAAAAAACTTAATACATTTTATATTATTTTTTTATACTAAAACTTTGGTTAAAGCTTTGGTGCAGATATATATTTATGGTCAAACAAAGAATTAATATGCATTCAACGCTCTATCGATCGCTAATAGTCCCAGGAAGGGACTAATAATAACACTATCTTAATGGTATATTGATTTTTTAAAAAATATATTAAAAAAACAATTAATACAAGGGTAATAGGCTGCAAAGCAACTAGTTTCTTCTTTTAGAACATTTTTTTTTTTGTGAAATTTTATAAGAGGAAAAAAATTATGTTATAATTTGTTCAACCAATCATAAAATTTTAAAATTTGAGAAAAACATATTACTAGATTTAAATTGATTTGAGTGTTAAAATGTAGCAAATCAAAGTTCTAAAGTTTTTTTTTTGGACTATTAGTAGAGGATGGTATCTAAGAGAAGCATTGTAACACCAATAGATTATAATGTATTTTTTATGATTCATAACATTTGAGTATCTAAATTTAATATAACACTTATAAAAAAACTAAAAATTCCTCGAATTATAAAAATATTTAATATGATAGTTCTAATATAAATGATGAAGTGGTTAAAACATTTCCAAATTGAAAAGAAATCACATTTACAAATAATACTTTAATTTTATATATCGAAAAATACGTTATATGTTAAAATATTATCATTATTATTTTAAGAAAAAAAACATATTTGACTAAGGTAATATGCAATATTGAATTATTTGTTTTATATTAAAGTTAGTTATGTAATTTTTGTGATTACTAAGTTTATTATGGCTGTATGGTGTGCCTCACATTTTTTCTTGACATTGTACATGTTTGTATTTTCCTAGACCCAAAACGGAAAGTTAGATTGATTTTTTACTATGTTATATATATATATATATATATATATATATATATACACGCCAAAGAATTCATAAACCCCAATACATTAACCCTAGATCAGAACATAACCGTAGTTCCTTGACTGGATTTACAAACAATACCATGAGTAGAAAACCATTGTGCCCAAAACCATGCACAAAAAACCATGTGCAAAACCATGGGTACGTCGGCCCATCATCCTTGGGTCCATCCAACTATTATTGGGTGACCCCATGACACATGGAAATGATATAACACACCCAACATTCTCAATTGTGTACGGTCATTGGTCCTGAGCTGCAACACCCATTCTTTCTCTACACCAAGAAAACTTCTAAGTTCTCACCGATTTTGTCATTGCATCTGCAACATTCTTCAAAGTATCCACGGGACCCCATGACACATGGAAATAATATAACCCATGACACGTGGAAATAATACAACACAAAACCATCACATATTATATAATGATAATGATATTAACTGATCATTGTTTAGTGAATTTTTACACTTTATAAATTATGTTTAGTACTCCATATTATTCATCCATATACTATGTTTCTTTTTGCATGTTGTTAGGTGCATGAACTTTATAAATAAATTTCTAGGTAGCTCATTGTATTATGATGTCTTTTCTTGTGCACTGTAATTTTTTTTGCATTGTCTTACTCTTCTATCAAACCTTGAAATTCTATAATTCATCGAACAAATTGTAACATGGTTTTTTTTTCCTCTTACCAAATTGCAAAACAAAATTACAAATTGTGTATATCAAATGATACCACATTATATCAAAACCTAATATAGCTAACAATGATAAAGAATGGTTTTCCATCTTTACTTTTCATGAGATGATAATGTTTTATGTTTTGAAGTTAGATCTAGTTTATTTTAATTAAATAGATAATTAATAATAATAATAATTTTAAGGTTGTATAAATGTTTAATAATACACCATTTTAATATTAAATTCTTTAGAAAAAACACAAAATTAAATTATTAATATAAAAAAGTCTATATAAAAATTAAATTGATTTTTGAAAATTGAATTATATTGAATTAGTAAAAACTAAACCTAGTAAGAATGAGATTGAGACTCATAAGATGCATTTTTCTCATAATTTTCAAGTATTTGTTGGCACAAGTCAAAATTGAAAGACACAATTCATATTGTATACGAGTGGTGAGAATATATGTGTTATGAAAATAGGGAAATTAAAAAAATAAAGGTTACAATACCTAATACTGAAACCTAAGTAATGAGAGTTTGGAAAATTTTGACATTGAAATTTGAAATTCACTAAACCAAAAACCAAAAACGAATTTATTCGCGTGCAAAATTCAAATTGAGCACAAATAATAATTGAATAGTTTCATCAGGGGTTACCCATTGGCCAAACTACAAGGCCTAACGCCAAGGGCGTCAAGGAGATTTGACCCCATGACCTCTCGATAAGCAAGGTACTTAACAATAGGAACTCAGAACTCGACTCCCTTGGGGCTTAACTTATTTGTTTATCATTATACTTGTATAATAATATATAAATTTTAATACAATTATAAAATTAAGTTATAAATGTTAATAATTTGAATTATAATATATAAGTAATATTAAAATTATTTAGGTTGGATCACATGGAGGGTCATGTCTATTGTGATTTCAAACCACCTTCGAAGGTAGGTTCCAACTCCAGTTAACTCAAGTGATTAATGATGACCGTGAGAGTTTTTCTTACTTTGCATATATTATGACACTTTTGGCCTCTAAATCTTTGGTCATTTTATGTGTTTTGTATGTTGTCTAAATATATGAGTCTTTGTCTGCTCGCCAATAAATCGGGTCAAAATGAGGTTGGCAGAATTTTGGAGATGTACTTTGCAAAATTTTACATTCTAAGTTAATAGAACCCTCGACTTACAATTTCTTTATTTATTAAAATCTCTCTCTCTCTCTCTCTCTCTCTCTCTCTCTCTCTATATATATATATAATATATATATATTATTGAAATTTACGCAAAATTTTATGATTCAATTTTTTATTGTTGATTTTTTTTTAATATCGAATTTTAAGGTTGTCAAATTCAAACCCTGAACCTGAACCAGGTGAATTAGACTAAAAGTTATCAATCCATTTCACTTTTGTTATGTATTAATTTATATTAATATAGGACACGTGACTCTCTGAATATTATCATAACAAAATTCTCTTATTTACTAATAAAAAATACAACATCATATTACACAATAATTATAATTAGATTTGTTGTAGCGGCTGCAACACCCTCCAAAATTTTGGCCGGCATCTAATTTCGGAGCCTCCTTTCAGAGTTTAATTTGATGTTTGCACACACTCGGGTTTACCCCTTGATCTTGTGTGAGTGTTCGTACCCACCTTGCTTGATCGTTCAACAAACAACTTTTGCATGTTGATAACAATGTCATGCTTGCGACCATGTTTTAGTTACACACAAGGTCTTCGCTTCATGTCTACATGTTATGTTCGCTATGAAAACATCCGTCGCACTCACACACAGAGTCATATACATTGTCGTGCAAGCATCGTCGTGATCGTCCAATGATCAATCAAAACCTTCACGCTTGTCACTCACATCGTTAGTCAATCATGTTGAACATGTGTGTCTGGATGGCTTGATTCGTCTCATCGTCAAGTCGTGTTAGTGTGCGTTTGCAAGTTCACGTATGCACCTTTTCACTCACTCACACACTTAGTCGTTTTGCTGAAGCTCTGACAACCAGATCACCCTTTGACATCTAGACCTTCACCCTGCCATCGACTTGATCAATTGTCACCTAGAACACTGTAGAAGCACCAAGAAATCCATTTCAAGCTACACTGCCTATAAGATGATCAATCAACCTTCCTGCTGGTCAACCAGAGAGTTTGACCCGGTAGTCACCCCGAGACTGACTCCCCTAAAAAATTGCGCAGAGGTTGTAGACCTTTCCTGCTCCAATGACTAAGAAAATTACGCATACAGGCTAGACAAACACCTAGTGCATGTCCTTGTCTCCCTCAAAAAATTGCGCAGTTTTTCCAGCCAGCCCACCAGTTAGCCGACTGACTACTCACTCAAAAAACTATGCAGATTTCATGAACAAAAACTTTGCTGCCCAGCAGTCCGCTCAACCTAGAAATTGTGCAGAGGTGATCAACAAGACAACCTTCCAGCATCAGCTCTGTTTTTCCCACCAGCAACTCCAAGTAGCTGACTACTAGTTCCCTTCAGGAATTGCGCAGTTTTTGCTGATAAGCTCCAGCAGTTGACTGCCAGTTCCCTCCAGGAATTACACAGTTTTTGCTTCCAAGGTCCCAACAACCAGCTTTTTTTGCTACCAAGGTCCCAACAAAAAGCTTCCAGTTCCCTCTAGGAATTGCGCAGTTTTGGCTGCTAGGCTCCCACTGCCAGCTCCTTCCAAAAATTGCACAAATTTTGTCTTCCCATCCTTCCCACAGCATAGAATTCTCCTCCCAAAAATTGCGCAGTTTTTTCCTCCAGCTAAGCCAGACCCCGCAGACAGTCACTATCGATCCAGATTTCCCTTTTCCATCTCCTAGTGACTTATGTGCAATTTTCACCAGTTGTGCCTGGAGCCTCCATCCTAGCTCGAACCTTGCAACCTTGTCTTCTGTCCTGGTCACCTGCATCCGAAATGATCATGCATCATGGTAGACTAGGAGGTTTATGGAATTGATGTCGTCTCGTCATGAGTGACTACAGATATAGTTACACAAACAAACATCACGATGACAGATGGGATGAACAAAGGGAGTACGTGTAGAGGGACATGTTCGCCAATAGATGAACAAACGATGCATGCAAAGATAAGTGCTTGCGAACAGAGGATCATGCAAAGATGTGTTCGCGGATAGACGGACGGATGAACATGCGAGGATGTGTTCATACATGGACGAACGAACGGATGAACACGCACTTTTCACGAATGAACAAACCTGTCAAGGATGCCAACATACAAGCAAGGAGCAATGTGCAAATGCAACATCAAGTGAACCCTATGACCATTGAAGACTCCACGCACTTTTCTATGTGGAGGTGAAGCTGTGATACACCATGAGGACATCCATCACCCAACAACATTACATCTCGACATGTACACCAAAAACAACACGAATGCACCAACACTGTCATGTCGAGTCTTGTCATGAGTCATGTCGTCCACATCTCTACTGTGGGACATACTATCAATCAATGTAATGTAATGTGGAAGTCCAAGAGACCCACTTGTCATATGAAGAGTCATGTAAAATCGAAAGGTCATGGAAGTCAAACGGTCATGAGGGAAGTCGAACGACCACAAGGGGTTAGTTTCACCCTTGGCTATAAATACCCCTCATTTGTACATGCAAAGGACTTTTCACCTCGAATCCTCCCACATAGCCTTGAAAGTCTATAATCCTTTCTTTGAGGAGTAAGTAGTGGCTCCAACACCCTGCCCATGCGGTTAATGATGTATGGTGTAACGATGTGTCTTGGAACTTTTGCTTAATTTAGAAGCCTGTTGTTTCCACACATGTGTTGTAATTATTGTAAGACTAATCTTGAACACTTGTAATGCATGTTGCTTTAACCTGTGTTTAACACTTGAACTCATTCAATTGTCGTAATACACACACACACACACACACATATATTAATGAAAATGTGTTGTATGAGATGTTAACGTTGTCTTGCCCATGTTGGTTACCTCCCCGGACATCAGAAAAACGTTTCATGTAAACTTGCTATAATGACTGTCACATTCACGTGGACTCCTCTGCTGTGTGTTGTACGTGTTGTCTTTCCTTATGTGTTGTGACTGTTGTGTCTGTGTGGACTGCTCCTTCGGAAGCTGTGCATGTCCTGTTGTGTTGTGTGTTCCTAACAGAGTTGGGGCTTCCCCCCATCTGACTTGGGACTCACTCCCACCCTCTCCCTCTATGGTGAAAGAATCATGACACAAGTAACACTAGCAATAACTAGGCACGTGAACCTCACTAATCGAAGACAAAGCAGACCAATCTCTTGTACTGACAAGCAAGAGCCGAGGCAAATCTTTAAGATAATGGAAACCGGGCCATCATACCATATGGGACTCCCACACCAAATGGTGTGAGGTCTAGTTGGGACTTCATACCGGGGTGATCCCCTTAATGTTGGCAGGTCCAGCACCATCAACATTTCTAGCACTAGAAGGAAGGAAACCGATTGTTTATGGCTGAATGTCCTCTCATACTCACTCATCAACCATCTGGTCAAGGCAGTAACTCACACTCCTTCTCACCTACACGCGACTCTCTAGTTGGTTATTTCTCACCTCCTAGGAATGAGCATGAAATTCCATATCATCACCTTCGCTCTATCCGTCCCATCACTTGACAGTTTGCGAAAGAATTCAGACTGATCCCAGGAATACGTCATCTTCCATACGCATCAAGGAAGCAAAAGACACTCCCACAAGGGTTGTTGTATCATCAGTGGAAGAAGCCGTTCTTGCCACACTTGAAGGTTTGGTAGAAGCTATTTAATACGAAGAGGAACCTCTAGTCTTCCGATAGGGGGAACGATACACCCTCATGATCTTGGGCTCAGACTCCAGTACAGGAGGTGGAGGGGAAGGAAGCAGAGGAGGTGGAGGCAGAGACGAACCAATAGACTCAGAGCCGGAACCGTCAAATTCTGAAGAAGAGGAGGAGGAAAAAGAATAAGAAAAGATGACTGACCAAAATATGGAATGGATGACTCAGGGACCATTGGCTCTCCCAGGTGCTTTGCATAAGATGCCCAAGCAAGTGAAGAGAACAAACATCAAGTTCAACCCTGATAGCACAATGAAGGTAGAAGACCATTTGGACAACTTCTACCTACAGATACATACCCTTGAGGTAAGTTACGACAACATAACATGTAGATTGTTTCCATGTACCTTAAACGGTCGCGCAGCTGCATGGTATCACAGCTTTCTAGCCAACTCCATACAGAACTGGGGTGCTTTCAAACACATGTATCTTGAAAATTTTTCTTATGACAAGACCCCAACCATGTTACTCAAAGAATTGGGAAGCTTGAAGATGGAGGGGAAGGAAAAGGTAAAAGACTTCAATAAGAGGTTTACACACATATTGAGCAAGTTTGCAATGAACATCAAACCTCATGAATCCATCAGTATTGATTACTACACGTCCGCACTGTCGACAAACATTGCGCAGTTCATCAAGCGAGCTATGAAACCAACACTATTGGAAAATTGCGAAGAGGCTATTGCTGTAGAGAAAGACCTACACGCAATTGGAGTCATCAAGGATAGTGAACCAACAAAGGACTCCAAAGGTGTGAGTAGGAAGTCCCAGGTGGTGGCGAGCAAAGGTAGAGACAAGAAAACAAACGATATTGAAACCCTCACTTGCCTTGTCAACAACTTGACAACAAAAGTGTCCGAGCTTAAACAACGGAAAATGGACACGTCTGCAAGAAACCATCTGTCTAGAAATAAACAAGGAAGCATGTCATCAGGCAACAACTGATACACTGCAAAAGCTACGCAAAGCTCTGTGTTCTAGCTTGATCGGTCCACAAATCCTGAATCCCGTTCATTTCATGAAGATCATCACCCAAAGTATTTTTGTTCAAACTGGAAGAAAGTCGCAAGCTCTGTATGTAGTTGTACATTTGACATAGAAAACAATATGCAGGAACATCTGAAAGATACAGATAGTGACGAAGATGTTGCACCTAATGAAGCATCAAGTTCTGGGCATGTGGTGAACATGTAGCAGTGCTTGCAAGCAACACTGAAGGTGAACACCGAGAAACAACCCCCAAAGGAAAATGACCGTTACAATCTTAGGAGTAAATGGGCTCCCCTTGCTATTGGGGATGCACAAGAAAAGATGAGACTGGTGTTGAGGAAGGATGATCCACCAACCGCCCCAAAGTAGAAAACACAAAACAAGTTAGGGAAGATAGCGGCGAACAAGAGTACATCCATGAGAATCAAACTGCGGAACACTCCACTGGGCAACACGAACCTCAGTCTTACCCCAGATACCTCCATGAGTCTACCACCTCTGGACTACAACATTATGGATGACATGAAGAAAACTCATGTAAACATCAGTTTGTTCGAGCTAGCTAAGATCCAGAGTCAGTGAGACGTCCTACTGTGCGCATTGGGACAAACAACAATGGACAACACAACCTCTACCAGTAGGGGAGCAAGGACACCTCCCAGATCACTTTCAAATGTGCTAAATACACTCTGGATGGAAGAAAAAAAACTTAGGTTTCCCTCCATTCCTGCTCTCATTTGAAATTTTCAACTGTAATGTTCACAACTGCTTAGTTGATTATGGTGTGACAGCCAACGTCATGCCGCTCTCCATTGCCAAAAAGATCAATGCATAATGGAGCAAGACATCTACGCAAATCATCCAACTTGATCAAACATCTGTACCAACCATTGGTGAACTTCGAGATGTGATCATTCGACTATATCACGATGGTCGAGTTCACTAGTGCATCAACATTGTTATTGTGGACATACCAAAAGCATATGGCTTACTGCTCAACAGAGACTAGTCCAACAAACTGAATGGATATTTCGCTACAGACTGGTCACAAATGTGGCTTTCGTACAAGGGTAAAAAAAATAAAATCCTAGTGTTATCCGAGAGGTATATGAGGCACAATGTCACTCCCATTAATGGTGAAAATGAGATGTTGTCCTTCGAAGAACTCATGTTTGGCAACTGCCTCCTGGAAACAATGTTGGGGTGTTATCCTGCACGGCCAACTCCAACCCCACCAGACACGTAGTTGGGTTTCCTTCCTTGCCCAACTGATGGTAATGAAGCATGTAAAATACATTGTACCAACAATAGAAGCAGTAGTAGCAACAACAATAGCAGTAGTGCAAGCACGCCAAACGGTTTATGCACGAATGAGTTGTGGACCATGTATTTTGAAGGATAAAAGACACAAGACAACTCAGGAATTGGGTGT
>APFE030332208.1:0-10178 GCA_000404065.3 Pinus taeda
AAAGCCAGGGTGCTCAAACATATATTTAAACAGTGGAGTTGCCAAGGTGAGAAATATTCAACCCACACCCTTTCTTACTCACCTAACTGAAGGGTGTGCAAATGTTGTACCCTGGGATAATATTTTGATTCATCCCCGAAAACGGTGCCAGAAGATGTTGTAGCTCCTAGAGACAATCCCTGGGTTGAGGAGAGATCAATACCTAGGACATATTAGTCTCTCTTGAAGATGATTCATTGTTTCTCAAAAGATAAATGAAAATTGATTTTAAATCTGGTTCAATTTCCTTTCACAGAGGTAGATTCAAACATACAAATAAACAATATAGATCATCCCAAGAATAAATGTCCAAGTCTGGTGGCCTACATACAGTAAATGCAACTCAACTTGTCATTTCAATAGACATGGGAAGAGAAGTAAGGAAGGAACTTAGCACAGAGGGATCGACAAACCCATAATCCTAAGTAATAAATCCAAGCAAAGATATGAAAGGATAAGGAAATGAAATGCATAAATCATGGAGCACATTTTAAGGTTTCCAATCCATAATTCACATGTACTTCCTGCTACAGTAAAACATAAGTAAATCCATGATATACGAATGAATCCAACAACTATTACTTACATAATTTCCAAGGAAGGAAACACATATGAAATTGTATACAAAGGAAGAGCGTATACTACACATTACTATGCTTGAAATCACTAGATATTCTTCATTAATCTTCAAAAATGGAGTCCATATCAGAGGTTCAACATAGTTGAAATTTGTATAACAATTACCACCTCATGAACAAGAAATTGAACCAAAACTTGGAACCTCTTTCTCTGCAAATAGGACTCGGAACCTTTGAACAGACATAATTTGAACCCCTGAAAACATAATTTTAGAACCTTCCTAATGAGTTTCTTCCCTATTTTTATAGGGAGAACAAAAAAAAACAACTTACAAAATATCTTCAAATGTTACAATTGTCTGATCGATACAACTGTCTGAGCATGTGAATGTCCTAATTATTACAAAACAGATCTGATTCTCTTCTTGAAAAAGAAAAAAATTACAAAAGAACAAAACATGAGAAATGTGAGGTGTTATGATGGACACATCAAAATATCTCCATGTTGATTCCTCTAATTCCCTTAGGCAAACTCAGGGTCCAATGTCTGGATCAGTGGTGTGCTGATGATCTAGCCATACTTCTATTACGATATTCCCCCACGATTTCTGACCAGTTCGCTTGTCACTTTCTCCCTTTAACAACTTGAAACCTCCCCTCTTGGAGCTTGTCATGATTAGGCGTGTTGGCGTTCAAGGTGCTCCATGACATAGTTTCTGACCCATCCATCCATTTATTTCATATGTGGTACACTATTAGAGCCCAATACATCTCTTAACACTTCCATGGTGCAATTTTGGAGTTGAGCCACATCGTAACTTTAACTAAAATGTCGTTATGAAAATCCAAAGTTTTGATGCCTCGATCCCTCCTGTTCTTATCTCATTATTGTTCATATGCCATAAAACCACCACCTGTGACCACCAGTATAATTCTTGGGGGGGTTGTAGTATCAGAGCCTTCCTTTATCGTAACTTTATTTTAGAAAAGTCTTACGAATTCGCAGAGTTCCGATGGTTTCACCCCCTTTTGAGTTTGGCCCCCTTCCCGTTTATCCCCTATAGGACGGGTGCTATCACTGTAGGCTCAATTCTTGGGTGCTAAAGTTTTCGGGCTACTATCGGGAGTCCATGTCCCTTTGGTATTCGTGCTTTTCCCTTGGTTCTTTGAATGCTTGCGACCAAGTGCCTCTCCTCGTCATGACTCCTCTCATCAAAACTTCTTTGAATTGGAAATTAAAACAAAGTTATATGTATCCCTCTTCCGATGGGCTCCATAGCACTTGGGTGCTCGACCTTAGTCCGCGCCCTTAGTTCATTGGGCCCTCAAAACGAAACGCCAACAACACATCAGAAACCCCTCTCATCGAGATCCTTTCAAAAATGCAATTTCAAAAGGGTTCTGAGAATTATGATCTCCAATATTCAACATAGCACTTGGGTGCTCTGCCTATTGTATGCCCTTGGCCCTCTGAGTCCTCATGACCAAGTTCTAACAACATCAGAGCCCCTCCATTGGATTAGGAATTTTATAAAACAATTTAAACAAGGGTTTACGAAATCTCTTTCCTCTGAACTACCGACCTCCGAGATTTCATCACGCTGAGGCCATCATATCCACATGGAACCTCATGAGTGGTGACATGTGTCATTCATATTCTCCCCATTAGGCCCCCAAAAATGTCAAAACCGACTGCCACGTGTAAATTGTACGACCACGTCACACTGACGTCATCAACCCTGACTATTTCTCGAGGCCAACCACTAGCTTCCACGTGTCTTCTTCGGAGGAGAGAGAAAAGGCCCTCAAGTCTTCGGATTTTCAACAATCTCCTTTGTATTTCCTTTTATCGACAACCTTAGGGTTGTTTGAAGAATTTGATTTTTTAAGGAGTTACGAAACTCTGAGATCCCAATACCATTTTGCTCTGAAGTCTTCCCCTTCTTATATTGGGTGCCGATATGATCCTACTCCAAGATCCGAACTCCCAGCATTTGACTACTCCAATATTCCTCTTTCAATATCGGGTCCCCATAATCGTCTCCTGATAATCAGCTCCAAAATTTTGGCTCTCCTTCGGATTTCGTACTTAGGCCCTTCCTTTTTTGATTTCCAGGACTACACCTATATTTTTCTGTAGCATAGATAAAAATAGGATTGTTTGAAATAATCACAAGAGGGTATGATAGGTGACAAAAATATGCTTGGGGTTTTGCAACATCTATCTTGATGTATTCTAGCAACCCATTGTCATCCAATACTACCTCCATGCAGTCCTTCCATGCAACAAAGTTTGAGGTTCCTTCCAAGGCATACTCAAGCCTGAGTCCATTGAAAGCCATCTTCTCAATCCCGATGAAAACCTGCAACATTGATCTTCATATTCAAACCTCCTGCAATGACAACTTCAAAATCTCTGCTCTATAGTGATTCTATCTCTGATGCTGATCTGTAGTTGAATGTTAGTTTTGTTGTGCTAATTTCAACTTCAGAATTAAAAACACTTTCTTATCTTTTGCTTCATGTGCATAGGTTTCCTTATGGTGTATGCGAATGATAATAGGTAAAGTTTTCAAGTTTTATGTTAAAATCATGAGTAAAATAACATGAAAATCAAGCGCTGAAGAACAAAAAACCATCAAAATGAACACTTAACACAATGTTTTGATAAAGGAGTTCACCCCTCCTGGGCTACATCTCCTTGGTCCAGCTTCCATGGCTCGGGCTTCTGTATTAGCTCTATGTGGAAAAAGTGTTGTTTACCATGCTCTACTACTCCTAAAAACTATTTCAATGTGCTCAGAACATCTAAATAATTTAGAAACACCTTTTCCTGATCCCAATTTGGTTGAATTTTGCAGAAGTTATGGAAAAAACAGTTTCTCCTTGTAAAACTCCACTAAAACTGGAGTTGCCTCTAGATTTGGAGGGACCGCCAAAAACTCTGTCGAAGTAAACTATGCTTAATTAAGTGATAAACACAATTTAATTAGGGTTAACTGTGATTAGCGTTAATTGTGCGGTTCTGGTATGCTGTTAACCGTAATTTAGGTAGTAGAGGTCACATGTCATGGTTTATGCTGGCGGTTACAGTTTATGCTAGCCACTAGTTCTAGTGGTGTGATCACATGGGGGGGGCTGGCTCCCTCCTCCCCCCAATCGATAATGGTTAACGTAATATACACAACTTGCAACCATTATATATTAAGACTCAAAGTGGTGGTGCAACAACATGTCATGTGGTTTGTTCGGTGCAAGTCACGGGTTTGACTCCACCGACCTACCATAAAATTTTGTTGAAGCGCATCGATGAACCTGACCTTTGGGGAGGGACACATGGTGGCCTCTGGGCTTGTCACTTGTCCCCTCCTCATTGGTCCACCTCCATCCAATAAAAACTCACCACACCTGCGAACCAACCAAAATATGACACTTGGCGAAACCTAATAGGCTATTGACCTCCTTTGAACCTGCCTAGTCACCTTCCACATCAGTAGTACGGACTACTGACTGTGCAATGATTGTACATTTTTATCAAAATTTCCTCTATTTGGCAAAGTGGACAGAACGCGATATCTTCCTCATACGAGCTTGGTTTTGAGTGAAACAAGTTGCGTTGGGATCGTATCGTTGAGATGGATGCACTCATTCAGGTTTTGAGAGATTCTAAGAATTTTATTTTTGAGCTAATTTTTGCCCCTAATTTAGATTCCGATCACTCCTTCCCAGTGACAGTATTTTGGACCCACAAAAGATGGTTATCTGATGAGAGCTGAATACTCTTATTCTCCCCAAGTTCTATCAATTGATTCTACTTGGAAAAATATCCATGAAAACCACTTGGGTTCATTGACATGCCTTGCCTTGCAAATGGCTTGGCACTTCAACCAATGTTCTCCTTTTGCTGCTGACCCAATCCAACACTTTCTGGCTACTTGTTGATTACCCTGTTGTACCAAAGCGATCCCTCGGTGCTTGGAAAGCTGACTGATGACCTTCCCACTGAGAATCATGTTCCTCCTTTGCAACACATGCATTTGATGCAAGCTTCTCCTTGGAAACCACTTTTCCAAGTTAAGCCCATCTGAGTGAACTACAACAATGAGTTCCAATATCAGTAATAACAAGAAAATAAATTACCATTATTTTACCTCCACGGTTCCAAATTCCACATCTGGAAGAATGCATTCACCATCTCTTTATCTTGTTGGCGTCAACATATCAAATCACATTGTAGACCATTTGATATTTTACAAGGGTTGCAATTTTTTTGGCATTTATGTCCACTTTTGCTTCTTGATTCCATCATCCTCCATTATTAACATGATGCCCATGTTATGATTTGAGAATAAAGGCTAATCATGAGCCTCTTTCTCAAGCGTGGACCTTCCAAATTCCTGCGACATCTTGTCACAAGAAACACCATTAACCTTGAAAAACACTCATGCAAGAATATAACTTGACGACCTCTTCCATTTGCTTCTTCAAAGCAACAAATGTCCCATCATGTGAACATCACCATGTACTCTTACATCTTGGTATATAAACTATCGAATAAACACAAGTCAACAAAACATGCTTCTTCAAACAACTGACTTTCAAGTCAAGCAAAAGCATGTACAACAACTTGACGATTTACAACAAGAATTCCACATTCTCTTGACACAATTCGTCACATCTCCCTTTCATCTTTGGAGACAAAATCAACTCTTCCAAGTCGATATAACTTACATGTAACAATCAATTGACCACAAAAGCTGGCACTCATGCATGTGCAAATGATCAACATTCTCAAGTTGACAACATACATGTTAACAAAGCAATCAACCAACACAAGTCAATCACTCATGTATGGTCAAGCACAATGAAACTATAAACAAAATTCCACTGTTCACACACAAACTCTCAAGCATGTATAACAATTCTCAACTCTCTCTCAAGTACAATCACAAGTACAAGAATCCCATTGGTATGTACGAGTACTTAAAGAGTTGAAATGGCCAAATTTGCTACAATAAAGTGAGTCAACATACTCCACTTCCGAACACCTTCTTGGCGTAAACATGCAAGTTCAAGAATGCAATCATGCATGAAAATTTGTAGTTGCAAATCACCATCTTTTTTGCATCTATGTGAGTCAACATAACTCTACTTTTACAACATCTTGCTTCATGCAATATGCAACATACTTTCAAGAGAAAATAAATGCATCCAAATAACAAGGAAATGCATCAATAAAGCAAGATTTGCATCAATTATCAAAAGAAATGCAAGGCCTTAATTGGTTAAGAAATTTAACCATCTCTTTCCAAACCATTTTAATGACACTTCTTTCAGTTGCACTTCATCATGTGTATCATCTTGACCCACATCAATTATGGAATCCTCTTTTCCATTCTTTCAAAAATCTCTCTCCACCTTTTTCAAATGTCGTGGATGACTTGTTGGATGCAAAGTCCAACACTTGTCTACAAGATGATCCTGCTTATGGCAATGAGTGCAACATAATTGCGACTTCTTTTCAACATGGTTTCCATTATCCAATGGACCTTTGGCTTTCGGTCTCTTTTGTTTCGAAAGTTTCCTATGTATGGCTATCATCTTCCAATACCTCGAAACAATATGGTTATTCAAACCACAAAAGGAACATGTAAATTTTCTCCAAATCTTATGTGAAGATTTACCATGTTTATCATAATCAAAAGAAACTTGATTAAAAGCATATTTGTACCTTGCACATTCAACTTTTTCGCCTTCTTGAGGAGGTGAATTTGATGAGGTAGTGGCTCTCTTCAGAATACCAACAATGGTTTCAATGACCTTAGAGATTTCAACATCCTCTTATTTTCCATTTCCACTAGTTGCATGCTTATGAGCATCTTCTTGCAAAGTTGGTATAAAACTTTTGCATTCCTCATGAACACAAACTTCACAAGCTTGGGATAATGAACATGTAATGAAAGTCCTTCTTGAAACACCTTCATATGCCTCCTTGGCTTTGGATCATTCTCCATCATGTTGTCCATAACCAAGACCCAAATACCTAGGCCTTTCCTTAATAACAATTGGCTCAACTATGCCTTGTGCATGTTTGCCTAACCCTTTACCTTCATAGCCCATCTCCATCAATAATTTGGACCCTATTCCTCTAGTGTGTCTTTCAAAAGCAACCAAACATTCATTTTGAAAGGAAATTGAAGATAAACTTGAATTGCATACTTCATTTTCATGCACATGCTTGGCTAGGGTTTTCTTGGCATCATGGAGTTGAATCTACATCTCATGCATCTTTTCAAGAAGCTCTTGCACCATACCTCTCATGATGATAAGCTCTTGCAACATCTCTTCATCAAAGAGTCTTTCTAAGGAAGATAAATTAGAAACTTCACTTGCTGAAGCTGCCATCACACTTGTAATGCATAAAAAATCTTCACAAATCTGCAACCATTAAAACCCTACTGGCACAAAACTCAAGAAATCAAGCAAATAACCTTTTCTATGATACCAACTTGACTTGTAGTTGAATGTTAGTTTTGTTGTGCTAATTTCAACTTCAGAATTAAAAACACTTGCTTATCTTTTGCTTCATGTGCATATGTTTCCTTATGGTGTATGTGAATGATAACAAGTAAATTTGTCAAGTTTTATGTTAAAATCATGAGCAAAATAACATGAAAATCAAGTGTTGAACAACAGCAAACAAATGAACAATGAACCATCAAAATGAACACTTAACAAATGTTTTGAATAAAGGAGTTCACCCCTCATGGGCTACATCTCCTTGGTCTAGCTTCTATGGCTTGGGCCTCTGTATTATCTCAATATGGGAAAAAATGTTGTTTACCATGCTCTACTGCTCCTGAAAACTACTTCAATGTGCTCAGAACATCCAAATCGTCTAGGAACACCTTTTCTTGATCCCAATTTGGTCGAATTTTGCAAAAGTTATGGCAAAAACAATTTCTCCTAGTAAAACTCCAGTAAAACTGGAGGAATTCCAGTTAACTCCACTAAAACTAGAGTTACCACCGGATTTGGAGGGACTTCCAAAAACTCCGCTGAACTAAACTGGGCTTAATTAAGTGATGAACAAAGTTTAATTAGGGTTAATTGTGATTAGCGCTAATTGTGCGGTTCTGGTCTGTCATTAACTGTGGTTTAGGTAGTAGAGGTCACATGTTGTGGTTAACGTTGGAGGTTACAGTTTATGCTAGCCGCTGGTACTGGTGGTGTGATCACATGGGAGGGGGCTAGCTCCCTCCTCCCCCCAACTGTCAACGGTTAATGTAATATACACAACTTGCAACCATTATATATTAAGACTCAAAGCGGTGGTGTAACGGTATGTCATGTGGTTTGTTCAGTACAGGTCATGATTTCGGCTCTGCTAACCTGCCATAAAATTTTGTTGAAGCACACCGATGAAACTGACCATTGGGGAGGGACACGTGGCAGCCTTTGGGCTTGCCACTTGTTCACTCCTCATTGGTCCACCTCCATCCTATAAAAACAAGCCAAATCACCACACCTGTGAACCAACTATAATATGAAACTTGGTGAAACCTAATAGGCTGTTGACCACCTTTGACCTTGCCCAATCACCTGCCACGTCAGTAGTACAAACTGTTGACTGTGCAGTGACTGTACCTTTTTTTTTCAATTTATTTTTTATGTTTGGCAAAGCGGATAGAACACGATATATTCCTCATACGAGCTCGGTTTTGAGTGAAACGAGTTGCATTCGGATCGTATCATCGAGACAGACGCAGTCGTTCAAGTTTTGAGCGATTCTTAGCACTTTTATTTTTGAGCTAATTTTTGTCCCTAATCCAGATTCCGATCATATACCATGTAGAAATTAATGTGTAGATTCGAAACTGTGAAATTTACTAAACCACAAGACTCGAAGTCACTCTACTGATCTGCAAAAGTTAATTCACCATCTAGAACACAAATCATAGACATGCAAAAGGAAACATCACGCATGCACAAAGATTAACTAGGGAAAAACAAATGATTAAAATCCCTTACTATCTATATTGCATTAATAAGAGAATAGAGAATAAATACATATGCTTGCTCAAGCCTGAGCAAACCCTATAAGTGTATAGTCTATCCCTCTGCCTGACTCACTGACTCTGGCCAACACTTAGCCAATTTCAAGCCCTCCAAGCTCCTATTTCCTTGTGTTGTTCCTCTGGGAGATTGACCCCTATTATTTAGTAATTTCCCACTATTGAATTGTGTAATTCCTCTAGGTCCTTCCTCTGACTGCATGCACCACTTGTACACATGGGCATATGCTACAACTGATAGTACATTGCCTTGGAATCTTCATCTCAACTGGGTAACTTGAATTCTCTCCATGCAACAATTATTTTGGGTTGATTAATCAATTAATTGGTTGATCACTGAGTGTGGTTGAAGTTCCACTTCCACAACTTGACCTCCACTAGTTCTTCTGACAACTAGAACTACTTAAACTGACAATAACTGAAATTAACTGAAATAGATTGCTACAAATTAGCAATCAAACATACTAAACTGAACTCAAGCTTCCCCAACTCAAATTAACTGAGTTAACTGAGTGACAAGTGCCATGTCACCTAAGTTAATTACCTCCAAGATTTCTGCTGAAATAGAAATTCAAATTTTCTCTAGTTTGACCAAGGCAAAGTCAAGCTGAGATTTTATTGCTGCATTTTCAACATATACATAGAAATGATGTAGCTTATCAAACCCCAAGAGTGTCGTATCAAACCCCAATAAACCCAATACTAGAAAACCAATATGCAAGACTATAGAATCTACCATTGTGTTCTCCAACTTCAAAAATTCCAAAGCTAGAAACAAAGCTTGTAGAACACTATGTAGACGCACCATGAACAACATAGAACCAAACCATAAACTGCAAAAGGGTGCACCACACGGGAGTTGTGTCTCTCTTCTTTTGAGCACACAAAAATTGACATAAACGACAAAGTAAGATTGATAAATGAACAAAATGAATGAAAGAAAAAGCACAATAAAATGTGCATTTACCTTACCAACCACCCTGATATGTGAAAAAATCCATAAATCCATATGAATATTCTGTACCCCAAATTAACTTATCCACATAACCAACTAACTCTAACAAAGAAAAATGCACCACCATTAATATCCATCCCTAGAAAAAAAAATACCTTTCATCAAATTAAAAATAATATAATTAAAAGAAATAATCGTAAAAGAGATTTTTACTCCATTATACATCTAAGAAATAAAGATGAATAACAAGGCATACTCAACAATACAATGTTAACTTAACATATGCATTGTAGCCAATGCTCAATTAATGGTCCACTGTGAATCAATTGTTCAACGATAACTCTAAACAATGGATAACCACTTGAAGCTACTTAGCTTTATGATGCTTTCTGTGATTTTTTTCAACACCTCGTTAGACAATTTTTTCAACACCTCGTTAAACCACTAAAAAATACAAAACAAATTTTTAATACAAAATTCAAATAAATTTACACTAATAAATATATTAACATATAAATATGAAATCATAAT
>APFE030332210.1:0-18953 GCA_000404065.3 Pinus taeda
TTTTATAATAACATAAGCATAACCTTTAGCGACGGTGGCAGGCGAGGATAACTTTTTCAAGTAACTGGATTTCCAAAAGGCCCCTATATGCGTATACAAGTATAAGATCCCTTGGAGCAAAAACTTTTTAAAACAACTTTAACATAACCTTAATACCTTAAATTGAAAAGCTTATCAAATAACTTTTATGCATGGTTGGAGAATCTTATTATGTTATATGTTTAATTAATTATTTACAAATTATGTTATATGTTTAATTAATTATTTACAAATTTGTCGGTAAGATTATTCTTCAAGTTTAAATTACATAGATATGGCATATATTTTTAAAATGGGAAGGGTTAGTTCTTTTTAGAAGCATTATGGGCCCTTTTTTTTATACATATAAATGTCAGAAACTCTGACAACTGTCGCATCGAAATGATCATATTACAACTCGTAGATATGGCATATATTTTTAAAATGGGAAGGGCTAGTTCCCTTTAGAAGCATTATGGGCCCTCTTTTTTGTACATATACATGTCAGAAACCCTGACAACTGTCACATCGAAACGATCATATTACAACCACATGGGACAGAATACGCTGCAGCAATGGCACAGCTTAGCAGGATTTGAACTTGGCCAGGGTGCGTGCAAACTGACCGGCCGACCACTACATCATGCACTCGCGTGCATAGATATGGTATATTTTATTAAAGGGGTGTGTTGTATTTTATAGAAATGGTAAAGAAAGATGAATGTGATATTATAATTAATTTGTTTTTTTTTAATATTTAATTTATTTTAATTTTTTAATTAATTAATATTATTATTATTATCAAAGGAATTTGTTTCAAGTGGTACGATATATGTTTTATGTTTTTGAATCTCTAAAATGAAATGAGTTATAAGTTGATTTTTATGAACTTTATAAAATAGTTATTTTATTTGGTGAAAATAGTATAATTATATATACCAAATTACTATTCTGCTAAATAATTATGCTCATTCTCATTAAAAAAATAATATAATTTTAAATAAATTTTAATAAATATAATTTTAAAAATTTCAAATTTAATAATTTAATATTAATTTATTTATTATAATTAATTTTTGTTATATAATATTTAAATTAATTTAAAAATCAAAATTACAATAAAATCACTAAAAATAAGTTAATTTGCACACCCCTTACTGACATCTCCCAAGAATAAAACTCACGACGACGATGCTGTCTTTTATTTTTGTCAATCCATAGATTGTCACATAGATTTGTTTTTCATGTGGAGCATCAACTAGCTTTTGGAAATTCCCCAATTTGGCCATTCAAAACCATTATGGTCGTAAGTGGAATTGTGAATTGGATGGTACAATATATTTAATTTATTAAAATCAAAGTACATTGTTCATAAATTTTGCGATTTCATTTATTGATCATGGACAAACTATACATTCTAATTTTAGACTTTTTGAGAAACATAAATGGTGAATGAACATAAAGTAAGTATTATATACTCTTCGGAAATGCCACTATTTGTGTGTCTGGTTGAGAGTGGAATTGTGAATTGGATGCTACAAAATATTTATTTATTATATTTTTAGTACTTTGTACACATGGTAAAAATAATTTTAAATAAACTATGTATTTTATTTTTATATTTTTTAAAAAAATATAATTAATTGATGAAAAAATATGTGGATAAATATTTATAACATCTACTCACTCAAATTCTTTCACATTCTTTCACATATATATGTAATAAAAAATATTATTATTAACCTAGGTAAAATCCCCCATATTCTAAAGTTATTTTTGACTTGCGTTAGTGATGGGCATAACTCCAAAGTTAAATGTTTATTTCTCATTTATTAATATTGTTTTTTTTGTTTCTTGTTTAATCAATCTATTGAAAGTCTTTGGAATGATGAACTTGGTTAATTTAACCCAAATACAATGAAGTTTCTCGAAGCCTTTTCATCCTTCCGCCACATAGTGCTCTCTTTTTTGAGATTCTTCATTGATCAATTGAGGGAAGGTGTCTGAGAATTCGCAACGCATTGATGGAGTGGGAGCTTCGGGGATAGATCAATGGTTGAGATGGTTTTGGAGGAGTTGGAGGGAAACTGCCCTCTCCTCCCTTTCATCTCAGAGCCCTCATTCGGCCTCCTACTAGTTCTGCAGCTCCTCTCTACAATTTCCTTATGGTTTTATTATTCGACTAAGTTTACTAGCTAGGAAGCTACATCTTCCACTTCAGGTGACAACAAAACTTATCATTGGACCTGGTCAAGCATGCTTACAAGGTTCCTTTCCTCAAATTCCTTTGAGGTAAACCATCAAGCCCTTTTTTTTCCTGTGTCAAAATTCGTGTCCAGACTTCAATTTCTCTATAAGGCTTCGGCATAAGCTAATATACTCATTATATTTATGCAGGAAGGAGAATATTCCTCAACTCAATTACTTCCATTATTAGTTTCGTTTGCTCCCAAGGTGGTTTCTCCGATGCATGACTCTTTTTCCAAAGGTAATTCCAAATTCCACCTTCCATAGTCGTTTATGACTTAAATGTGGGATGAGGGTTTCATTCTTTTGCTCGCGACTTAAATACATGGTAAGGGTTTCATTTTTCCTTTCGTTATTCTATTTTGTTGGTTCTTAATATTATGTTGTAGCTACATATTTTATTTTTTAATTGTGTTTCTTTTATGTTTCTTTGAAGGAATTCATGGCACGTTGCGGGTGGGAATTGAAACCCTTAGATTCGAGTTTCTGGGTCACAAATGAGAACTCAAGGTTGTGTTACAAGCTCTCAGTAAATCATGTGTGATGGTCTTGACGATGCTAGACCCACCAACATTCAGGAGATCTCCTCGATATGAAGTCCCAATCAGACCTCACATCGTTTGGTGTAGGAGTCCCATCCAGTATAAAGGCTATGTTGTCAGATCCTTAAAGATTTTCCTTGGCTCTAGCTATTAGCAAAAGAGAGTGATGCAATGGTGTCTTTGAAAAGCAAGGGAAGTGTGCCTGGTGAGTGTTCAGTTGCAACTGTGTCGAGGTTTTTCTACTACAAAGGGAAAAGAAAAGTGAGCCTCTAAGTGAGAGGTAATAGTACCACCCAGGAAGAGACACACACGAACTAGAAGGGTTTATCTGACATGCAGCGGAATTTTCCACAACGGATGTGATGGTCGTTACAACCAACAAATAAGGAAAGATTTGTCTAGTATCCCGCGGAATATTCCACAAGGATGGGACAGCAATAACAACCATTACAACACATTCTCAATAAGATAAGCACTAAAATAACTGAAATAGTTCAACAATCTTAGTACATGTGAAAGCAAACATGAAATACAAACGTCCACAGAATAGTCTTACAAACATTCATAGTCCACGCATAAAGAACGTATTGACCTTAAAAGGATTTTGTTATTAATAAAAAGTTCCAAGTCACGTGTTTACAATGTAAATCACTAGCCCTAGTAGTGGGACATGGGAGTGACTCCTTGCTCCTCAAAGAACTAGTTGATCTTTCTAATGCCTTATTGGAGGAGGCAAGGTAAAAAGTCATTTGCTCATACAATGAGGGGGTATATATAACCAAGGGGTGATGCTTCATGATTCTTATGACTTTTCAGCCTACATGACTCTTCATATTCATGTGTGTCCTTTGGAATTCCACTTCACAATACACATGGTCCACAATAGTGATGTGGCATATGACTACTCATGACATGACATGACATGACATTACTAACATGGACTGCTTGATGATGTGGTAATGTTAAGCCACTATTGTTGTTGAGTGTTAGATGTCTTCTTGGATATGCTTTCTCTTCTCCTCTGCATGGCATGGTGATGTCGAGTCTTCAATGATCTTAAGTCTCATATGGTAGTTGCAAACTTGCGTCCCTTTGCTTCCTCTTGATAGATCCACTTGTAGGTTCAGCTGTAAGGGAATCTTTAGGCATGCTTCCCTCCTTCTTCTCCTTCTTCATCATCTCGCCATGACTTGATAGTGTACTTGTTCCTGCAATTCACTCATGACAGGATGACATCAATCTGAAAACCCCCTAGTCTAAGATGATGCATTATTATCCATGAATTGAGCCCGGGACAAGTCACAGGTTGGGATAAAGGGCTCAATGATTGTGCATTGTGGTTCCAACAGAAGGGGGAGACCTTGATCGCTAAGACTGTGCAGTGAGCAACTCAGGTTGGACTAAGGGATATTTATGCATAGTCCTTAGTGAGGGGAAAACTTATGCTCCGAAAATACCAAGGAAGGCTCCGAAATTTGAGTGCAAGCCAAAATTTTGGAGGGTGTTGCAACAACTACAACACTTGGTTACACACTTGTTGAAGTCCAGCTTCTCTATCTTGGTTAGTTTCTTCTGTGTAAGGCCTAGGTTCCTTAAGGAGTATTGATTCATCATGCATATCACTTTGGCCTTCCCACTTATCCCATGGATAGACATGGTCCCCTCTATACATTCTCAGTTTAACACAACATAGGATTCAACATAATCACAATGCTTCAAGTTGGGAAGTGTAGTTTAGCTCACGAGCTTAAGATTTTCAGAGTATAAATTTTCATCTCTGGTGTTGCTCCAATGCCAGTAGGCCTTAGCAGTACCCCTACAGAGTCATGTAGGAACACAAACATTGCTTTGCCGCAAGCGAGCCTGGACAATACCTCGACGGAGTTGCTTGCTTCACCTCTCTATGCAAGAAGCCTTTCTCTTCTTTCACCTTTATTTGTTTATTTGAAGAGAACTATGCATCAACACTTATTTATTTTGAGGCGGAAGATGGATCCCGACTTATTGAGAGCACAAGAGGTTGTTCCTTCAGAGAATCATATAAAGACATATGATTTAGCTTTGATCCTTTATATTTTTCCCCTTCTCTATTTCTACTAATTGGATAAGCTTGAGAACATCAGCAGAAAAACCAAGTATAGGCATGAGGTTTCTGGACTAGCCACGGGTTCATGGTTGGACCAAAACTCTCCTAACGGATAGATCGTATTTTCCGTCAAAATTTTATCGTCCAAAAGATGTAACCAACACAAGGAAGACAGACATAGGGCTAGCCAAATGCTAAAGCATCACAAGCCTCTTTACAGTTTAGCCACACACACTTAAAAGTCACAACAAAATCATGCACAATACTTATTCACATAACAAAACCAAAAAAAAATTCAAGAAAAGAAACAAACAACAAAATACTATGTACATAGTGCAGGGCATAACCCCAAATTTTCATTGAAAATATTGTTTTAAGTCTTGGCCATTGATAAGGAGAGAGTCAATCTTCCTGTTAAGTGATTGAAGATGATATGTGTGATGACCAAGCTTCTCGTGTACCGTGTATGGCCTAATCCACAAGGACTAGAACGTAATGTGTTTTCCTTTGTCCTCATGGGCTTTATCCCACTTTAAGACTAAGTCACCCACACTAAAGTTTCTTTTCCCTGCATAATTCTTGTCAAACCACCTCTTGATATGACTCTGGTGAAGTAAAAAAAAATATTTAGCTTTCAACCTTTCTTCCTATAGGTTGTGCAGAGTGTCCATCCTATGTTGAACTAAGAGAGAGGGATTTCCATGGGACTCTTGTGACAGCTGGAGAGCGGGAAAGTAAATGTTCTGCGGCAGGATGGTTTATTTTTCGTACACCAGGAAGTAAGGGGAGGTGTTCAGGGAATTTTTTGGTATGACTCGGTCAACCCATAAGGCATTCACCAAAGCATAGTGCCAGTTTCGTTATTCAGAGAATATGGCCTTTTTGATGATGCAGACAAGGTTCTTGTTCATGGATTTAGCAATACCATTCCCCTACAAATAGTAATTACCTGAAATATAATACCATTTTCCAATGCAAGATCATAAATTATTAACAATGAAAAGTATGTTGCACTGTCAAAAACAATCGACATAGGAACATCAAATGTGGAAATTATCTTCTTTTGGAGAAAGTTGATGACTTCCTGATCATTCACCTGTTTTAGCGAAAATGCCTTTGTCCACCACATGAAATAATATGTAGAAATTAAGATGTAGCGGTGCTTCTTTGAAGAGTGTGGGAAAATTTTCCCAATGATGTCCAAGCCCCACTATTGAAAAGGTTCTTCCACTGCAATGGGCTATAGTAGGGTTGCTGACTTATGATTTCTGTCGACACACCTTTGACAGATTAGACACTTGCGGGCATAGGCATGAGCATCTTTGAATAATGTCGGCCAATAAAATTCATCCCACCTAACTTTATGTTCTTTAGTGTTGCATGTGAAGTGTCCCCCGGCTAGTCTGTCATGGAAATCACGCAATATTTTTCTGAATCGTGCACCTCCAAACACCTGAGCAATACTTTGTTGTGGTGCTTTATGAACAACATCCCATGACCAATTGATAAGATAATGCTTTAAGTCTAAGTGCCCTCTCCTGTCGTGTGGAAAAATGAGAGGAAATTGTGTCGTGCTCGAGGTATTGACGCACATCTGTGTACCAAGAGTTTATGTCTATAGTGGGGGAGACTCGCTTGACATTATACATCTCAATATCTTGCTCCCATCCTACAAGCTCTTCTTCTTCCTCTTTCATGTTTACTGCTTTTGCTGCTAATTGGCAAAGACCATGACCCTTGATTGTGTGAACTAGCTTACTGTCTAGATCATACTCTTGTAACCCTGTTACAGATCTATTTGGGCACATCAAATCCCAACATTCAGATTAGTGTTTTAGCACTCATCAAACCCAAACTTTAGTTGCTACATGCCCTAAACAAGTCACCCCTGTGAATGCCTCCTTCCTAGAAATTTTCATGACCTAAGACATCCAGAAATGGTCTCTAAAGGGACCAACACAGGTAGATACACTGTCAGGGTGCTCTGGAGAGCACCTAAGCCCTCTTTAGGCTACGTTGGGCGAATTTGTGAGAAATTCAATTGGGGTTTGGGGAATATTCTTATCTCTTGGAGTCATCTAGAAGCTTCCCTCAGTTATCAACTCCTATGAGCTCGAAAATGGATGAGGAATGAATTAAGGTGCATCCTATCCTCTCATCCCTTCCTCCATGGAACTAATTCTAAGTATGGAAGGCAATTCAATGCCACCATTAATGAAAAAACATCCTTCATCCTCCTATAAATTAACCACTCATCTAAGTGATCAGGGATGGTTGGATTATGTTGAATTGTAAGGAGATAATGCTGCTATGAGACTTGACTTTGGAGCAAATGATGTGATGCCACAAGCTTGTCTTGATTTTGATGTGATGCCACAAGCTTGTCTTGATTTTGATGTGATGGGGATGGGATCCAAGCTGGAGGAATGACTTTGAATTAGACACTGATGGTTGTAATTCCTTCTTCTATCTAATAAAGTCTTTGAACCTTTTTCCATATGATGTGTTCTTTCATAATGCTTATATGTATGAATTGCTTCTAATTCCTTTCATTTATATTCAATGGATCGTATGCTTTGATCGGTTTTCATCTTCTGTTGTGTTGACAGGGTACTTTTCAAGCGGATTAAGTACAGGAAGGAGCGACGGAATCAATACAAGGGAGACAAGAGGAAAGTGGAACTACAGGTAGGCCTTCTATCCTCTCTTCTTATCTATTGCTTATAGGTAAAGTCTAAAACACTTTAAACTGTTGTTCTAGGCACAACTGCTTGTCTAGTGAATTAGTATTTATCCATAGATGCTAAATTCTCCAAAACAAATTGGCAACTCCACTGGGGAAGAATCCTCTTTCCTAGTAGCTTATCCACCTCCTAAGACATCCTTGTAGATCCTAATTATGTTCATTGATTGTATTTCAACTCTTTTACATTGAATTTTGGTCAAAAATTAAGGTTAGATGACTCTTGAGTGGCCTGTCAGAAATCAGCGCAGGCTTGGTTAGGGGACAGTGCTCTACAGAGCACCCTTGAGTGAGAGACAGTGCTCTGCAGCACAGTTAGGCCCTCTTTGACCTGCGCTGATCAACCTTAGGTCAAAGTCCCACCTTTGGAAAGTGTTTTTGCCAACTTTTCTCTGTTTGTTTGCTTGCTCATTGATCAATGAATGTCATGTCTCAGAGAACAATTTTTTATCTCCTAGTCTAGCCCAGCTTTGATTGGATTGATTAATGTTTCTTCATGTTTTCTTTGTCATTATTGATCAATAGTCAAAGTTAGGATATAGTTGATTAATATTCATTCGAAAGGAAGTGTCGTAAAGTATTCTCTTCCTTCGAATCTGAATTGTTGTAAAAGTCTTCGTTCATATGAAAGATTGATTAATTGTATGTGCATATTTATTTTTGTTCATCATAAAATTAAGGGATTCAAAAAGAAAAACTTGCATCGTTCATATTGTAGTTTGTGAATGCTTGAAAGGAATAGCTAGGGAAATTGCATTAGACGTGCTCTTTGCTCTTTGTCAAAAATTTGATTTCTCTATCCCTACTAGCTAAGGATTTTCATTGTTAAATTGAATGGAAAGAATCCTTATCATATTAGTTGCATTTTAGGAATTGCAAACATACATCACGTGGTGAACCTTGAAAGGCAAATTCTAAAGAAGATCAACTTAAAATTTATCTGAATTTAACTAACGGAGCATTGTCACCTAACGAAAAACATTTAGAGGCCTAGGCTAGAGACGTGTTCCGGCGTCGTAAAACAAAGCAGCTGCCACTAACTTATCTGAAATACATCCCGAGTGTGATACCTAATTCCACGTACATGAGTATATCGTAGCTCGTCCACGTACCTTCGGGTATATAGGGCGGTGTTACAATACGTAAAGTATATGGGAATGCTCTCACCATGCGGTTTTGCATTAGACAGCACTTATACAGATTGGGCCTCCACGTACCTTCGAGTATATATGGGAGGACAACTCTAGGTTGTTATCCATCCTTAAGTAACCGAGTCAGTCACCTTGTAAACTATGATACACCAAACACAACATTTGGGGAGATTTCCTGCTCGTACTTCTCAGTTCGTCGAAGGTATTCTATAGTTCACAGTTACTTGGTAAACCTTTTGGCTAGATTATCCCTCTTTTGTTCTGTTATGTTACTTTGATTAAAATAAATTTAATTAACCGTGGATAACATCCTCCACGCTCACTCCTTAGTTGATCTTAGGTTGAAACATATGGTGACAAATCCGGAGTCCACCAATCAAGGAATTCCTTTTAATGGGAATCCTAGTCCTTTTCCTCCTTTTGGAAATATTGGTGCTCCATATATGGCTACATTGTCCCTTCCGGGATTTACCATTGGCTTGCCAATATGGTTGTTTTCAACCTCCTTGGTTCAAAATGTCATGATTTCTTCGTATTCGAGTACACCTCTGACTGGACAAGATCAACCTCCAGTTGATCCTAAAGTTGACCCTTTGCCTTCTTCCTTGGTTGTTTCTTCCTCCACTTCTTCCTCTTCGTCTGGTGAAAGTATTGGTACTAGTAACCAGGTGGCTAAGAAGAAGAAGAAAGGGAAGAAGAAAAAGAAGAAGCAAATTCAGTAGAGGGGCAACCAAGCAATCATTGCTTTGAATTCAACATCTGATGAGAAACTGTCCATCAAGCCTCACAAAGTTCGATATCCATGAAAACTTTGTGCGGGATACCATCTTCTTTGAAATTGTCCTGATATTCCACAAATCTTAGAAGAATGGTCTTCTCATTCACATCATCTTGTGTCACCAACTTCTGGAGATCATGTTGGTGACACACCATCAATTCGTGGTAGTAAAGTTCATGGAAAGAAGGGTGAAGTTAAATTTCCATGTAGGTTATGTGAAGGGAATCACCCCATTCACCTTTGTCCCTATCTCGATGAAGCCAAAAAGGTGTTGGATAACTGTCCTGCTTCACCGCAGCGACTTCCATCTGGTTACATGAGACTCTCCCTTAACCCTTCACTAGTTGATGAATTGACTGATTCAATTCAACTGTTGGTCAAACCCACTCTCTCTGAAACTGAATCCTATGAATCTATACCTGACCCAAATCAACAGGTCGAGGAAACAGTTGACCCAATTTCACCTTCAGCTAATCATACCATTCCCGAAGAGAGTGAATATGATACCACTCAAGTTCTTTTTTTCTCTTCAGATTCTAATGAGCTTGGGGGCAGTCCTCCTGTTCCATCAAGACAAGAGGAAAATCCTCCCGCTCTCGTAACTCAAGGGGTCAATTCTCCTGTTTCTACGGTACCCCCTCCAAGTAGTCTAGTCACTTCCTTTGATTGGAATCGACTGGCAGGATTCTGTCTTCCTTCTTATGTGCCTTTCCAAATCATAGTACAAGTTTGTAATATGATTGTATCTGGCACTATTATAGATGAAGGTGCATCAATGAGTATCCTTTCCTCAACTGCTTGGCAAGCACTCGGTTCGCCGCCACTTGTGCCTGTTACCCAGAATCTGTTGGCTTTTAACAGAGGAACCATTCAACCATTAGGGATCCTCCCTCAGTTACCTATTACTTTGGGAGGAAAAATCATTTATCTGAATGTGATGGTAGTCCCAGTCCCTTTAGATTTCAATTTAATTCTAGGGCGCGACTATGTTTATGACATGGGAGCTATTGTTTCAACACTCTTTCGAGTGATTTGTTTCCCGCATGAAGGCAGAATTGTCGCCATTTACCAGCTTTCATTTCCTAGTCCGATTATGGCTTCCAGCCAACCATCTTCCCTAAATGGCCCTTTTGTACCAATGGTATCATCTCCACCATGGGTTGATTATGCGGGAACCTGTTCCATACCCACATCAACTGACAATCAATTCAGTGATGTTGTACATCATGTACTAGGGGCATTAGAACTAGATCTCTCCTTCATGACCTCTTATGAGTCGTGATTAGGTCCATGAGGATAGTTCTTAGTCTTGTGTCAACCTCGTTAAAAAATGAAACAAGGAATACGAGGACAGTTCCTTGTCTTGTGTCAACCTCTTTAAAAAATGAAAACAAGGATATGAGGATAGTTCCTGGTCTAGTGTCAACCTCATTAAAAAATGAAACCAAGATTATGAGGATAGTTCTTTTCTTGTGTCAACCTCGTTAAAAAATGAAACGAAGTATGAGGATAGTTCCTGGTCTTGTGTCAACCTCATTAAAAAATGCAACAAGGAGTATGAGGATAGTTGCTAGTCTTGTGTCAACCTCGTTAAAAAATGAAACAAGGAATTTGAGCAGAGTTCCTTGTCTTGTGTCAAGCTCATTAAAAAATGAAAAAAGGTCCCAATTTCTAAGTCGAGTCTTTGATTAGATCTCGTAAAATCCCAGTCGAGTCTTTAACTTGATCTCGTAAATGAACCTTCATTCCATCCACCTGATGTCCATGAGTAGTCTACTTAGGTGAATGTACTGAAGCTTGGGGGGCATGCACCTAATGGTAAAGTTAAGTTTCCCTGTAAGTTATGTGAAGGGAATCACCTCATTCACCTTTGTCCCTATCTGGAAGAAGCCAAAAAGGTGTTGGATAACCATCCTGCTTCACCGCAACGACTTCCATCTGGTTATAGTATACTCTCCCTTTCATCATGATGGGGGCATGTAAACAAATCTCAAGCATAGTTTTTCATTTTAAGCTTGCATAAAAATGAAACTAAATCCAAGCATATTTTTTCGTTTCAAGCTTCTGTAAACATGAAACTAAATCCAAGCACAGTTCCCTATGGTTCAAGCTTGTCTAAAAATGAACCCATTTCCATTTTAACCCTCGTGATTGCCATTCTATCAACCTATTTCATCATATGAGCCTTGGTTGTTTTCATCCCATCGCCGCCATCCCTTTGGCCAATCATATGCTTTCACTTGGTTATTTTACCCTTTTTTAGGAACAGTTGCAATGAGTGGTCTTATTAGCCAACCTCTTCACATAAATCAACATGTTTTGAGAAGTTCCCACATCACCGAAACCAATTGCTATCCTAGACACCACTCGTTCCTCAAAGTGGAGTCCTCTTTAAGCTCTTTTCAGACTCTCTAAATATGAAAATATTTCCGAGTGCTTGTCCTTTCCAGCTCGTTAACAAATTGGAAATAATATCTCTCTTGCATTATTTTACGCTTTTTCAAGCTTGAGAGATTAATTTACAAAAAAGGACTTGTGGAGTTTTCTTTTTGTCCCTTTTCAAACTCTCTAAACATGAAAATGACCGAGTTATCTTTGTCGTTAAACTCATTAAAAACATCAAATAGTGACAAACTTGTCCATCTAGACAAGGCCAAGTTTCATCTTCACTAGACTCATTAAAACATCAAATAGCAATGGATCCGCCCGAAGGGTGAAATTATACAACAAGAATATGTTATCCTCCTCAAGCTTGATAAAAATAAAGAGGTACTGGTCAGAAATGACTGGGGAAAATGGAAAAAGGGGAAAACTACTTTATGGTAGCAGGTCGCTCTTGAACATGACACTTTCACTTCATCTCCATGACTATTTGGGTTGGGTTATTTGCTTGATGGTTATCATACTTATGGTCTATCACACCATCCATTACTTTGGTTTTGGGTCAATGCTACCAATTCATTCAGTGTCACTGATATGTTCAAGAGAAGTCATTCAGTGTAATACCATAAACCTTCATTTTCATGACCTCAAATTCCATCTCTAAAATCACTACACTCATTTCGTGTCATTGATGTGGGATACATCAAGGCCCTCCTGTGCCAAGTCGCTTCTTCTCGACATTAACTCATTATCCAAGAAGTTGACTTAGAAACACCCATTTAGTACCTTGAGGCTTGCATGCATCAATGGCAAGTTTCTCGCTTTCGGCGATAGGCATACATCAATGGCCTTTGACCAAAAGACTTTGTATGGTGTTTGATGTCAAATCATCCATTCACACCATGCAGAATGTACTGCAGTACCTTGAGGATCATTATCATTATCAGTGATTTCTCTCGCACCTGTTAACAACTTACATCATCGGCTGGTAATCAGATGGTTTCTTCCCATGTTGGACTTCAGATCACATATTCACATGGTTAGACTCATACTTGAGCAAACAGTTGAACGAGATTGAAGACCTCAGATCTAGTTTAATCCATCCGGGTTGCGATATCAGGAGTACTAAATCATATGTACAATGGCTTTACATTGATAGTCATTCTGATCATGGGTATATATATGTAGACGACTATTTATGTACATGTAATGAAAGTTTATAAGCAGAGCATGGGTATGCCTTCCCTCAACAAATCATGTAAAATCAAATATCATGATATATATATTGTAACTGATGCAGGTCACCTTCCACTTCGATACCTCCTCATCACATCGTAAAGCATTTCATTCGACATTGACATTTTTCTAACTTCATGCTTTAGGGGGCAGATGTTACAAATCTATTTGGGCACATCAAATCCCAACATTCAAATCAGTGTTTTAGGGCTCATCAAACCCTAATTTCAGTTTCTACATGCCTTAAATAAGTCACCCATTTGAATGCCTCCTTCCCAAAAAGTTTCATGACCTAAGACATCCATAAATGGTCTCTAAAGGGACCAGCATAGGTAGATACACTTTCAAGGTGCTCTACAGAGAACCTAAGTCCTCTTTAGGCTATGCTGGGTGAATTTGAGTGAAATTCAATTGGGGTTTGGGGAATATTCTTATCTCTTGGAGTCATCTAGAAGCTTCCCTTATTTATCAACTCCTATGAGCTCGAAAATGGACGAGGAATGAGTTAAGGTGCATCCTATCCTCTTATCCCTTCCTCCATTGAACTAATTCTAAGTATGGAAGGCCATTCAATGCCACCATTAATGACAAAACCTCCTTCATCCTCCTATAAATTGACCCCTCATCTAAGTGATCAGGGGCTGGCTGGATTATGTTGAATTGTAAGGAGATGATGCTGCTATCAGACTTGACTTTGGAGTAAATGAGGTGATGCCACAAGCTTTTCTTGCTTTTGATGTGATGTGGATGGGATCCAAGCTAGAGGAATGAATTTGAATCAAACACTGATGATTGTAATTCCTTCTTCTATCTAATAAAGTGTTTGAACCTTTTTCCATATGATGTGTTCTTTCATAATTCTTTTATGTATGACTTGCTTCTGATTCCTTTCATTTATATTCAATGGATTGTATGCTTTGATCAGTTTTCGTCTCTTGTTGTATTGACAGGGTACTTTTCAAGTGGATTAAATATGGGAAGGAGTGATAGAATCGATATAAGGGAGACGAGAGGAAAGTGGAACTACAGGTAGGACTTCTATCCTCTCTTCTTATCTATTTCTTATAGGGAAAGTCTAAAACACTTTAAACTATTATTCTAGGCACAACTACTTGTCTAGTGAATTAGTATTTATCTGTAGATGCTAAATTCTCCAAAACAAACCTAGTGATCTAGTTCTCTCTCCATTCACCCAACTCTTTTTGAACAAGCAGTGACCTGACTTCTAGGTGTGGGACAAAGATAACACAACGGTTATTCAACAAATAGGGCCTAAAGTGCTTTACCGCATTGTACACTGCATAAGCATGTTTATCCACAGTTGGGTAATGGAGATCTAGTCCTTGCATACTTGCGCTCATGAAGGAGATAGGTCATCCATTGTTCAATTCATACTTCTGAGTCAGTACAGCTGCAAGAGAGGTATCAAAATAAAAAGTGTAGAGAAAGAAGTCTTTAACAAAGTTTGGGATGTACAACATGGGTGCTTCTTCTATAGCCTGTTTGATATGGGTGGATGCATCATTTTCCCTTTTATCCCATTTGTAAACTATGTTCTTATTCACCATCTCCTGTATCGATTTCACAATCTGATCATAGTCAGAGATGAACTTCCGGAGGAAGTTGATCTTCCCCAAGAAAGACTACATGACTTTCTTATTCACTGGGAAGGGAATCTGCGTGATAGTCTTGACCTTGTCTGGGTCTACCCTGATCCCACTTTTAGCAATGATGTTTCCCAAGAGATTACTCTCGGACACTGCAAAGACACTCTTCTTGGGATTCAAGGATATCCCGTACTTGTGACATCGCTCAAAAATATTATTTAGGTGGCATAGGTGGTTTGACCTCTCTTATATCCTGAATATCCATCTAGGAAAGAAAACATTTTGGACCCTGATAGTGTTTGTAGTATTTGTTCCATGGACGGTACGGGGTAGTTATCCTTGTCCCAGGCGTAGTTGAGATTCCAGAAATATACACACAGATGGATCTCCACAAACTTCTTCCTCATAGGAACCAAATTTGACACCCACTTCAAGTGTTACACTCTGTATATGATCCAAGCATCCAATAGTTTTCTCAACTCCCTCTGTATGAGAGGTTCAAGTGTTGGATGAACTTTCCTTAGTTTCTGTTGAAATGGCTTGGCCTCTTCCTTGATTGGTATTAAATGTTGGATGATTTGTGTCTTGAGTTCATTATATATCCATGCAAAGACAACATGGTATTGCTTGAATAAGCGTATGAAGGCTTTTGCTCTTGTGGTGTGCATCAAGTACCGAGATTGACATATTTTTGATCCTTCTCAGTTCACAAGTTGATCTGCTCATGCGACAAAGTGGAATTGTGGATCTTGGCATTGGCGGGTCCCCGAAAGCGTTTCTGCAGATAATACAACGTTTCCAAAAATACCACACCCTTTGGGAGGAGGTTCACTTTACTTGCATTGGTTACATCCTGCAGTATATTTTCATGCTCTTCCTCATCTATCGTTGCGTCTTTGAACATGTCAATGTTCACCATAAGATACAGTATATGTTGGTCTTCATAAAAAATGCATAAATTAGTGATATTATTTGGGACGGAAGGTTTATAAATAATTTCAATAGAAAAATCATCCCTCAATAGTGACATCCTAGCAGCAGGTTTTTCCAAGGCATCCACAACTGCATTATGCATTCTTGGAACAAAAATAATATTAAAATCTTGGAAAGGTGAGATAAGACGCCATACCTCTTATAGATGAATTTTAAGATGAGGTGACACACAGTGCATGGTGTTACGTACATGTCGCACCACGATTTCTGAGTCACCTACCACTTTCAAGACGACAATGTTGAGATCAATGGCCTTTTGCAAGCCCAAGATGAGTGCTTCATACTCTCTAGAGTTATTCGTGCACTCGAATTCCAAGTGGTTAGAGATCAAATGCTTTCTTTGTAGCAGATCTATTAAAACACAACAAACTCTAGAGCCCTCATGCGTTTTGGAACTATCAAAATACATAGTCCAAACATAGTATGTACAAGGATTGTGAACTGCACTAGTACTACTAGTAACTATATAGAGTTCATTATCGCCAGTTGGACAAGGAAGGAGATCCAATTGTGTCTCTAGTGTAACTGGGGATGGTTGTGCAAGATAACACCTCATTTGAGTTTCCATAAAGTAATTGCCAAATAACAATTTTGCAAAATCCATTGGCTCGTTATGTTCGTTCAAGGGACTGACCATTTTTTTCATATATCTCTTTGATTCTACCCAGATCTGATTATTTCTGCCTCTGTATGGAAGCCATAAGTGTGACCAGTCTATGGAAAAGTACCCTTGAAGCTTTCTATACTAGTCTCTTCTCAGCAACACTCTGTATGCTTCTAGAATGTCCACAATCACTATGTTGATGCATTAGTAGAATCGTCCATCAGATGATAAGAGGATGATGACATCCCTGAGTTCACCAATTTCCTGGACATGAGTCTTGCCCTGCTGAATAATATATGCATCTATCTTTTCCCATTAAGCATTGATTTTATTGGCAGCATATAATGGCATCACATTCACCGATGCACCCGAATCAACCAAGAAATTGCATACATTGAAATTGAAGATTTCAAACATTAACAAGAATGACGGGCAGAGTATGTTTGCATCCATCATGAGTGCATTAAGTATATATGCAAGAGTATCAAGAGACTTACTAGATCCCTTTTCTGAAGAGGTAGCATTACTTGAAGAGCTTTACCCAAGTGCCCATAGAAGGATGCCCCACTGGCTCGTGATCTTTATTAGTTCAAACATGGAGATATTTGTATGAAACTTCTTCATATCATCCACAATGTTATAATCCACAGCGGGAAGAATGACCGAAATGTCCGAGAATGGAACTTGGTTTGTGGTTTCCGGAGGGATGGTTATTTCCTTACTGTTGTTGGAAACACTTTTCATTGAAACTGCTTTTCCAGACTTGCTCTGAGTGTTCTACACTAAGTTAACCGGTGGATTGATTTTCCTTAATAGGGTTTCTTAAAATTTTTATTTTGGAAACTCAATTATGGTGGTCAACCCTTGGATTCTTAGGTTGTATCAGTTGTTCTGCTTCTAGGTTGGACCATCACTCGAAGGCTTCTTATCGGCAGTACTCTTTTGGGCTGTGAGGACACAGTTAAGCATGTTTGCTGCATGCCTAACACTTGGAGCTTCATCATCTGCAATCACTTCTTCCTTCTCTTCATCAGGCTTAGTCTGCTCTTCAGCCATGACTGAATCAAGAAGCTGCGCAACCATCCTGCTCATGATTTAGTTCCATTATGGGTATGTCTTTTCTGAATGATGCTCTTGATGCAACATGCAATATTGATATGTGTCTATCTTCTCAATCTTCAAGGCAACATTGGAATTTTGTGCAGAATTTACCAGCTGGTTACTGCTACTTCTAGAATTTGCACTCCTTCTGAATAGGTACTTTGTGGGCTTGCTACTCATGATAGTCTCACTTGTCCTTTGTTTTATTTCTACCATTTCAGTGGTCAGGGGCTTGACGAGACGAGTCAGGCTTTCAAGGTCATTTGGTTCTTTCTCCTTAGCCTTTCTCACAGAGGCTTGAGACCTCTTACCTGTGTCCTTGGATTCTTTTGTTGATTCATCATCTGAGATGACTCCAATAGCATGAGAGTCCTTCTCAACAACAATAGCCTCTTCGTAGTTTTCAATCAATGTATGTTTCACAGTTCGCTTTACAAACTGCACAATACTTGCTGGAAAGGAAGAAGTGTAGTAATATATGGTGATGGAGTCATGAGGTTTTGTATTTTCTAAAAAATTGTTCAAGATGTGATTGAAACTCTCGTTGAAATCTTTCACTTTTTCCTTTTGCTCCATCTTAAGAATACCCAACTCTTTCAATAACATGGCAGGGGTCTTGTCATCAACAAATTTTTCAAGAAAGATCTTCTTGAACCCCCTCCAATTCTCGATGGAGTTTGGAGGAAGGATGTGATACCATACAACTGCTCTACCATCCAAGTTACATGGAAAAAGTTTGCATGCAACATCATCGTAACATACCTTAAGTGTTTGTAGATGTAGGTAAAAGTTGTCCAAGTGGTCTTCAACCTTCATTGTCTTATCAGGGTCATACTTCGTTAACAACTTCTCCGAATTCTTTGGCATCTTGTGTAGGACACCCGAAAGTGCTAATGGGCACTGAGTCATCCAATCCATATTTTGATCTTCCATGTCTTCTTCTTCGTTGTCCTCCTCTCCTTGATCAAATATGATGGTTCTTCTTCCTCTTCGTCTATCCAGCTAAAATTTGAGCCTGAGAGTAAGATGTTGCTTCTGTTACCTCCGTGAAAGAATGGAGACTCTTCTTCCCTTTCCAAATAGAAGAGACTACTATCCCTGTGGGGGTGGTCTTGTTCTTCTTTGGAGAATTTGGAAGATTTATTACTTCCAGAATCAATCTAACAACTTTTACAAATTAACGGGTTATATGGCAAATGGCCCAAAGCTAATCATATGGGATTTCATGTTCAAGCCTGGGCTGGGAAGAGTTACCAATTTCAGAAGCATGAGTAGGGGAGGTGGAATGGATGTTGTTTCCTTGGGAAGATAATGGAATGATGGGGTTGGTGGGTCCAACATCCATAAACATTGATTCACTCCTTTTAGTGCCAGAAATGTTGATGGTGCTGGACCCGCCAACATTCAGGGGACCTCCCTGATATGAAGTCCCAATTAGACCTCACACCATATGGTGTAGGAGTCC
>APFE030332214.1:0-38253 GCA_000404065.3 Pinus taeda
CACACCACATGACACCATTATTTTTGGACCAATGTCCCCAGAAAAACCCAATGCGGGAAAATCGGTATAACTATCTGAGGGTTTTCTTATAAAGCAATATCATAGTACAATTTGGGTGCCAAAACTGGCCTACCCAGCAAAGAATTTCCTTAGCAGCTATACCTCAGTTTGAGAGAAATCTCCTAGCTAAAACCTCGAAAAATCCTTTCAGCAGCTCCTTAGCACAAAACTGCTCTGCAACCCCAGTGTCTGCCCAAACTGGATTGCGTTAGCCCCTCTCTGTCTCATGATGGCCCTACGTCAGCCTTTCTAGGCTTGCGTCAGCGCTAGGAGGCCTTGTGTCAGCTCTGGGAGCCTTTGTGTCAGTTGTGTTGGTCCCTTTGGTGCTCTGCGCAGCACTTGGATGCCTTTGCATGGCCCTGTGTGAGCCCTTGCTAGCTCTGCATCACCCTCCTTAGCTACTGCGCTACTCTCTCAACACAATCTCTGCCCCCTCAGCTGCTCTCCCAATCACTGATTCTATCTCTCTTAGCAAACCCCGCTCTAGAGAATAGAATGACTGATCATCTGGCGTGCTTTCCAAGTGACCCTCAAGCCTCCTCTTATACTTTTCCTGATATCATTTGAATGATCGAGAGTAAGTCCCTAATCAACGGCTAAGATTAGATCTGGCTTGATCCATGTCTTTTGGACCATTCTAACACAAGTTCACATTAATACACATTAATATTTTATTTTCCCTAAGTTTAGACTTAGGGACTCCATTAAAAATATTTATTATTTTAATATCTCCTGATCTGTTTAGAATCTGCCCAAACCCTTTCTGAGTATTGGAGATCTCATGTGCCCCAACCTCTCCACCATATTTCGTGGCTAGAGCACATCCGATGCTACCCCAAATCAACACTTCCTCTTAGCAAGGACTGTGCTCTAGCAATACTCCTCACCGAGTATTACTCTGATTATCTGGCATCAGTTTCTGTGCTGATGCTAAGCCTTCCTGCCCAACATCCTCTGCACTGCTGCTTCTTGTACTGCTGCCCATGGTTTTGTCGCTGCCATTGCTGCATCTATACGATAGCTCCCTCTGCATCCGTGCTGCTGCTGGTCCTTTCTCCCAGCATTGCACCTCCTCATCAGGTTGCATCATGCTGCCCACTGCTGCACTGCAACTCAGTTACTGAGAAGTAAATAATTGATCTCCCAACTGACCTCCCTATTGGGCTAGAAACACCCACTGATGTTGAAGCTCCCTTTACCGCTCACAAGTGCTCCCTCTCTGACCTCTACGCTGTTGCAACAGCTCCCTGCATCTCGCACCGTTGCACACCTCTTTGTGCCATCCCACACTGGTGCAACACTCCTGTGCCTCTCGCACTGCTGTAGCCTGCTATCTCTGCGCTGTCTTGGGACTTCTGCACTATAGCTCTTTCTGCCACTCCATCCGCATCCGTCTCTACCCACCCAGCTAGTCCTACTACTCCTTGATGGAGCTCCCATAGCAAGGTCTAATCCAAGAGGTTGGGTACCTCAAGCACCCTACCCCTCATTGCCTGTAGTCCGCTTGACTATAGCTCGATGTCTCCCCACTTCTTCTCAAGTGGCGCATGTGCACTCATGGCGTAGTCATCGTCTGTCAAAACTTCTTTCTCTGCTCATGTTGGTGCTGCCTTAGTCTCGAAAGACTCTCCCTTGCTCTTCTTCCTTGGGCACTGGGTCGCATAGTGACCCATCTCCCCACAGTGGAAGCACTAGATCTTGGAGAGATCTTTCTTCTTTCGCTTCTCCTGCTTTCCCTCAAATGCTAGGGCCACATCCTCCTCCTCCTGCTGAACTTTGATCCCTTTGCTGCTGCTACCTGTCTTTGACTGTCGTCTGATCTCTACCTGGCGAGGAGTTGCCCAGATCTCGTCCCAAAGTAGGAGAGTCCCTCTGCCCAGGATACTCTGGACAAACACTTCCCAATCTTCTGAGATAGAATTCAGGGTTGTCCTTACCATAGGCTCTTGATCTTGTGTTGCTCCTATAGCAGTCAATTGATCTCGAATCTCATTCAATCCTCTGAGGAAGGTGTCAATCGATGGACCCTTTTTCATATGATACGACCTCATCTGGTTCTCGAGCAACATTCTTCTCTGCACAAAAGTATGCTGGTACAGGTTCTTGAGAGCCTCCCACATATCAACTACTGTTTCCTTCTCGGTTATATGTGGCACCACATTATCCTTGACCCCATCAAGGATAATGCACTTGGCCCTCGCCATTGCCTCTTCGTAGTTGTCATTATCATTGGGGTCGACTGGGATAGCTATAACCTTCAAGGCAAAGTTCTTGACACGATTCCTGTCAAGCACTGATAAGATTCTGGCCTTCCAGAGTGCAAAGTTCAATGCTCCGTCCAACCAATCCCAGTCTTTTACCCCATGTATAGTGCCATGACGCTCCTCTACTTCCCTCATGGAAGTTCTTGTTTCGACTCCTCTGAGTCTCTACTTCCCATCTGGAAGTTCTGTTCTGGACTCCCTCTGAGTCCTGATTTCCCTCTTGGAAATCCTTCTGCCGCTTGTTGAGGTGTCCCCTATACAGATTGTCTTGTCCAACTACACTGTTGATCTAGGTTCTGTTAGCGCTTGGAATTCACCTAGGCTGAGATAGACAAACTCTCAAGGCTACATCAAACCATTTCACCTCGTAGCTAGCCCTACGAGGTATGAGAAGGCTCTCTCGGGTCAGATTCGGTAGATCTTTCAATAGGATGAGCTAACCAATTAGGAAACAAGATTTTAGGCTAGTAAATTGATCTGAAAGTTTGATTTACGGGTTTTTAATTAAATAATGGGGTTTTTCTGGGCTGAATGGGCAAGATCACAGTTTGAAACAGAAAAATATAATGAACAACACAGATTATTAACGGAGGCAAGGTAGGCATGAAATTTAGCATCAAATCTGGATTTCAATGGGATGGAAAGACTGGTGAGGAGCTAAGGAGGGCAGACAATAACTCTGAATCCTCCTTAAACAGAAGAAAACATTGAATGTGAGCAAATTTATAGGAGGAGCATACAATACTATGAATTCCTACCTAATCACTTCATTTGCTCAATTAGATATGATAATGAGGTAAATGAAACATAACAGTCTAACAGTTTACATATGAGACAAAGGAAAACCTATGCTAAATCAACATACCACATGAATCTCAGCAAACAGAGCTGTGAAATTCCATTAAATTCTCTGCCACAAACTGTACAAGAAAGCTCTGCTATGCCCCAGTAGCTCCCAGCACTCAGCACTCAGAAAAAATCTCTCTTTTTTCCTAACTCTCCTTACAAAATGAAATTTTAATACCATAAAAACTAATAAAATGCTGCCCAAAACAAGGGCGCTGTTTAACTAACATCACAAGAATGTTTTCTTTTTTTAAATCTATGAAACAAAACACAGCTGGGGGAAAACCAATCGACCCCAAGACCCGGCATTTGTTTTTATCATTATTAACAAAATAAACTAAAAACAAAACCATCAGCGCTTCCTGAAGAGAGAATGGCGCTCCTTCCACTGAGATCCGTTGATGATTTGGCTAATTTTCGAGGCCAATCTGGTGAATAGGTGGCATTACAGGTGTCCTTCCCTTTGCTAAAATTAACATAGGCAATCGCTCCTCGTTTTCTGCTGTGAAGCGTTTGGATTTATCTCCAAACAATCATACCCGCTTTGAATATGTAGCATGAACCTGCCTTTTGACTTCCGAGGTCTTAAAATAGGAAATTAGTTCCTATTTTTGTGTTTGCGGTTGATGTTTTTGTGGCGTGAAAGATCTTTTTGATTCTTATCAACGCTCAATTTGTTGAGAATGAGTGTCTCGGTTTTATCACTGCAAAAAATTTTCATGGCAGTCATTTCCTCTATGGCAGTCATTCTTTGTAATAGCCCCCTGCAATGTTCTCATTTACATTTGTAATTTTTGATGATTTGGACTGAAACCCTTTTCTAGCACGTGATGACTGCTTACTTTTTGCTCCTGTCATGTGTGACTCAAATCTGAGATCAATAATTTCAATGGTGCCATCACCTCTTGCTTCAGCAACAACCTGGTTATTTTTACCATCCATATTTTCTTCTGGAACCACCAAAGCATGAACAAATTTGATTTGTACTTGAGATATTTTCTGCATTTTCTGTGGTGGGAACTGCAGCATCTATAACCATTTGTTGCCTTCCTCTTGAAAAGTCCCATGCTACAATTTTTGAATCTAATTCCCCAGAGATAACTTCCCATGGCCGCCAAGGATGAAACTGCACAGAGCTGCAAATATTTGTGTGTACGGATCTGAGTGTTTTGTAAAGGTAATGTTGACGAATGTCAATAATCTGTCATGAAAACTTTACTTCTCCACTGTCATCTGCAGCCGCAAGAAAAGATGATTTAAGGTTCATAATAATCTAATTTATGCCCTCTGTATTGAATGTGTACTTTTGCAATTGTCCACTGGAAGGTGCCATGCGCACATCCAAGCAAGTAACTGTGTTTGCATATGCTGCATACAAAATATCATCATTCCCTGGACTGAAGCAAACAGAAGCAACTGGTTCCTTGCCAAGATCCATGACAGATGCATTTTCGTTGCAACACAAATCAAACTAGTAGACACTCCCATCCGCTTTCTCAAACACATAGTAAAAATAACTTGATGAATTTGAGAGTAACACAAAACAGACCTGAATTCAACTGTCAAAGCCATGTGCCGCATGCTTCTTGGAAAGATCTATCATTCCACGGATTTTGATATGAGCCTGTATGTCTGGAAATCATAGGCTTTTTGCTATTTATGATCAATTGCTGGGTGTAATTTAATGGCTCAAACATTCATAGCTAACGAAAGTGACTCTGGACAACCAATGCCAGAAACACACAAGACAACCATATTGTGCACTACGTTCAGAGGAGTCACTGAAGCTTCGCACTGTAATCTGAAGAAATGGCACGGGACCATTTTGCTATCAAAAATAGGGATTTCTCCTCAAGTAAACACTCCAATTGATATTTTTCTTTTGATATCAAATCTGTATGATGCAAAACTATTATATCTACCTGTCTCAATGCAATCAAATGTTCCCTCAATGGCCCACGTGGTATCAACCTTCTATTGCCCCAAAGGGTTATACAATTTACCATTACAATCTCCATGTCCCTGAACAAGCTCCAATGGTAATAAAGAGAATAGCAGTCATCATGTTGTGCTTATTCAGCCAGCTTATTCATTGCTCCATTATGTTTGCTGCAGTCTAAACACGTCATTTTTTAAAGTTGAACAATAGACTATTTCTCTTCTGTTGGTTCTGAGAGCGATTAGACCTGCATGCCATCATCTAGAATTACAATTCCAATTCCATCCCCAATTTTGTTAGTAGTCACCTTGGATTCTTTAAACTGGAAATTATGTTCTGCCCAGTCTCCTCTGCTACGAAATTCCATCACGCCATATCTCTGAAAAACAATGCAGCAATGCTCGACCTTGATATCTTTCACGAAAGATGGTTGAGACACAACCCACTCCATGAACACAATAACTCCAGGCAATAGAAAATTCAGTGATTTTTTCTTAGATTGCGCAGCCTTTTTAACTAGTATTGATGCAACAAAGCAACAAAATCTCAATAAAGTGGTTGCAAATGAGGTTTCTGAGGTAGTGGCAACATTCTGAACTGGGTATGTGAATCATGGATAAGAAAGATGACAACAACTATAATTTCAAGCATGGGTATATTGCTGACAGTAGGAGCAGATACCACGCATTCCGCTCTAAACTTGTCATCAGATGGCAGAGTCGTTTTGATACTATATATGTGTCACTGACTGCATATGAAATTGAGCATTTAATATTTCCGAATTCCATTTGGAGTCCACTATATCTGCTTTTTGACCATAGACAGTTTCCCTCGCTTGTTTTGACTCCGCTTTGGCTTTCTTTGGCGAATTTTCACTGACATCTGCATTCCCCTTGTCCAGTCACGACAGTCACGACGATCAAGTGGTTCATTATTATACACTGCACTTTGATTAGTAGTATCAGTTTGCTCAGACATTAACCCCCTCCATTGTCAAAGAAGATCACCTTTCAAGTCATAATATCCCAAAGAAATTATGTTCAGAAAAGAATAGAGCTCTCACAACACTGAAAGAAAGCGAAATGCCTCAGAACAGCAAGTCCTTGGAAAACCAAAATCACGGACCTGAGCTCACTGGAACTCCAATATGTTTGAAATGGAAAGAATGTGCCCTTCATACATCGCAAGGGCTCCAATCACTAAAGAAAAATGCAATGTAAATACTAAATGAAGAATCCAGAATGGCGTTTAAAGGAACATCGCAGCAGCCTTTGGATCCTTTCATGCTTTCAAGGTTATCTCGATGTCCAGAACAGCAAATAGCAGAAATTAAAGAAGAAAATGAAGTCTCCAAAGGCTCACATCGCCATAAATGAAGTTGGAAACCAGCATTAATATCAATAAACCTTAAGTAACCATTACCAGTGCCAGCAACAAGCTTTTCTTCGGCCTCCATGTAATGCATACAAGTATACAAGCTTCCATGAAATCCAGCAGAGAGTATACCTCCAGATAATGTTGTACTGTTTACTCCACTTACAACTTCATTACCCTCCCTAGACACTGAAGGTATGCTAGAGCCCATAGAAGGAGAAGTAGTTTCTGAAGGTTCAGACAATATGAAAGTCGGTTGCCAGTTGAAGAGCTGAAGAACATAATCTAAAACAATACATTATGATTTCTTCTTCAAAACAGGGTTTTGAAGAAGAATCAATCTCTGAGATGAGACGGAGTCTAACAGGTTCCTCGGCTAGAAAACCTCAGTAACAACTCCTTTGGCCCTGCTCTATCAGGTACTGTTCTAACTATAGTACCTCACCAGCTCCACTCTGCAATATCTTTGCATCCTTCTAGACTCCAGCAACTGCCTCTCTGTGAGTTGCGTCAACCCCTCTCTACCGCACACTGGCTCTGCGTCACCCCAAATGGGTTTGCGTCAGCCCTGGGGTTCCCTGCGTCAACCCTCTGGCCCTTTGCGTTAGCAACGCTAGCCTCTTTGAGGCTCTGCACAGTTCTCGGCTTCCTCTGCGTGGCTCTGCGTCACACTTCCTTGGCTTCTGCACTACTAGAAACAACTTCTAGCACCCTGGGACAACTGTTTTTCTATTGCTATTGCTCCGCTTTGGCTGATGTCTTTTAGTCCTCCTGTGATCTGCAATCACGCTCTGATACCATGTTGAAGTTTCTAAGTTTACTTAGTTTAGAAACCCTTCATGCACTTTTTCTGATTTATTCCTACCTACTTGTTATTTTCTTTAACAAGTTATTTACAAAGTAAATACTGAAAATAAACAGCAGTGCATGCTCAACATATTATAGATCAACAACTGAAAGAAACAAGAACAAACACACCACATGACACCATTATTTTTGGACCATTGTACCCGGAAAAACCCAATGCGAGAAAACCGGTGTAACTATTTGAAGGTTTTCTTATAAAGCAATATCAGAGTACAATCTGGGTGCCAAAACTGGCCTACCCAATAGAGAATTTCCTTAGCAACTATACCTCACAGTTTGAGAGAAATCTCCTAGCTAAAACCCCAGAAAATCCTTTTGGCAGCTCCTCAGCACAAAACTGCTTTGCAACCCTAGTGTCTGCCCAAACTGGACTGCGTTAGCTCCTTTCTGTCTCACGTTGGCCCTGCGTCAGCCCCAAGAGGCCCTGCGTCAGGTCTGGGAGCCTCTGTGTTAGTTGTGCTGGCCCCTCTAGTGCTTTGCGCAACACTTGGATACCTCTATGTGGCCTTGCGTGAGCCCTTGCTGGCTTTGTGTCACCCTTCTTGGTTGTTGTGCTACTCTCCCGGCACAATCCCTGCCTTCTCTGTTTCTCTGTACTCAATGCCCCTCAGCTGCTCTCCCGATCACTGATTCTATCTCTCTTAGCAAACCCCACTCTAGAAAATAGAATGACAAATCATCTGGTGTGCTTTCCAAGTGACCCTCAAGCCTCCTCTTATACTTTTCCTGTTGACATCTCAACGACCAAGATTAAGTCCCTAATCAACGGCTAAGATTAGATCTGGCTTGATCCATGTCTTTTGGACCATTCTAACACAGATTCATATTAATACACATTAACGTTTTATTTTCCCTAAGTTTAGACTTAGGGACTTCATTAAAAATATTAATTATTTTAATCTCTCCTTATTTGTTTAGAATCTGCCCAAACCTTTTCTGGGTATTGGAGATCTCATGTGCCCCAACCTCTCTCCAAATTTTGTGGCTAGAGCACATCTGATGCTACCCCAAATCAACACTGTTCGAAAGAGCCTTCATATAGAGAAGACAAGGCTTCCCACATCTCTCGGGCTGTATCTTTGCCCTAGAAGTGTGAGATCACATGATCTCAAACTCCATCAAGAATGAGCCTCTTTTCCTTCTTGTGCTCGGTCTTGTACTTCTTCTTTTGATCGTTGTCAACAGGAACAACTACAACACTATTGACTTAGGCCTCGAGATCATATTCCTCCAGAGCATCTAAGATTCTAGTCTTCCATATGACATAGTTAGAAGCTCCTTCCAACCTATCTTGATCTTTGAGCCCAAGCGATTCCATGTCACCCAATTTTCGAACTGACTCCTCTAGTCACTGCTTAGCTGCTCAGCAAGTGAGAAATTCAAACTTTTTGGTAGAAAGTTTTCTAAGGAGAAAATTCCCCTTCTACGTGTTTTTGTTCTTTTCCAGCAGATATCTACCCCGGCAGAAACTGTGCCCTTCAAGCACTATGTTGAGGCTTTGCGTCACTCCCTCTGCCTCTGCAGACTCACGAATTGGAAATTGTACCTCTCTGTTGTCTCATTCAAAGAGAGATTTCCTCGGATCTGCTTCTCGGCAAGGACTGCACAATCCCTTCCAAGGGGATTCAAATTGCTACCAAGTGCAGCTTTCGGCCTCACTTCTCAGCATTGGATCTACTCTTCTTGTTTCATAATCAATCCTCTGATACCATGTGAAAATTCCTAGACTTGAAGGAACCCCTACTGCAACAAATCTGAATCTACTGCACCTACTTGATTTTTTAAATTATATTCATCAATTTTTTCTTTTGAACATTGAAGAAAATTACTTTTGTAGCCTACACTAATTAAATATTTGATCTCATGAAACAGAAAACAGAGCAAAGAACATGATACATAGGACATACTTATTTTTGGACATAATAGTCCCTGGAAAAACCCAATGCGGGAAAACTGGTGCATCAGTTTTGAGGGTTTATTGTTATGCAGTAGAAATATCTGAATACAAATCTAGGATGCTCATCTAGCAGTCCTTTACAGAGAAAATATTGGCGGAAAATCTGAGTGAGTTTTACCTCATTTCACTCCGCAGAATTCCAGTTGATTTGGCACAAGGTTGATAACCCCGACTATTTTTGCGTTGGCTTTGTGTCAGCCCTACATCACCTTCTCTGCCCTCTACATCAGCTCTCTCGGTTGCTCCAGCAGTTCCCGGCAGTTCCGACGGTTCCCAGCAGTTTCGGCTGGTCCGATAGTTATGGATTCTGCGTGACAGACAGCTTTTCTGCGTCAGCTCCCCTGGCTACTGCGCTGCCTTTGCGTCAGCTCTCTCGGCTAGTCTCGCAGTTCTCGATAGTTTCGGCTATTCCGACAGTTCTGGATTATATGTGACAGATAGCTTTTCTGCATTAGCGCTCTTGGCTACTGCGCTGCCTTTTTGCAAGCTCTCTCCGCCTCTCTGTCAGTATTCTTCGGAAAGTCCTTCCGGATTCTCTCTGCCCCTCTGCTGCAGAATGATCACTTAGTTTGAATTTCTCAGCTTCCTAGCCCCAAAAATCAAACTCCAGATCAATTCTCTTTCTCTCTCTCTGTTTCCAAATGAACCCGAAGCCTCCATTTTATGTTTTTCCTGTTGAGTCTTCAACGACCGAGATTAAGTCTCTAATCAACAGTTAATATTAAAACATGACTTGATCCGCCTTCTAGATCATTCTCACCCATATTTTGATTAATACCCATTAATATTTTAATTTCCCTAAGTTTAAACTTAGGAACTCTATTAAAAATATTAATTATTTTAATAAAGTACAATCCAGGTAGAATTTCACCAAACAGTTTTGGGTTCTTTAGAACTCACGTGACTTAGCCTCTCACATGACTTAGAGCACTTCCGATGCTACCAAAAACTAACAAGGACTCCTCCCATTGGTGAAATTCTGTAAAGAGCAGGGAGACTTAGTTGTGGTAACAGTGGGCTAAGCCTCCGCCACTTCCCTTAACCTAGCAGTTGCCCTCTTGGGAACCCCTTTTAGGTCCCCATGTTGGTTTGAGTGGTAACATTTCTGGCGTCGTTACCGGGGACACAAGACATGTGTTTTGTTCCTCGTATGACATATCGACATATCATTATTGGCAAATCCATTGGAAGAACGAAGCCCTAGTTCTTCGTTGAAATTTAAGGTCAATGCTTGCAGGGTGAAGCAAGCATTTTTCTAGGCATCTTTAATTTCACCTTGGCGACTCCTTATACCTCAAATAGGTTGTCATTCTTTCATAAATTTCCCACTTTGGACATTGCTAGTATCCGTGGACATCCTAATCATGTCGCGGGAAGGATGCTACGTGGGATGCCCGTGTTTGATGTTGACCCAATCTCCGCAATTGACCATGTGGAAATATTTAAAGCACATACTTCAAAGGAGAAAGTGGTCCACCAGGATGTCCTTATATTGTTATTCTTTAGTTCGCTCTATGGTCATAACTCATGGTTTCAAAATCACGAACCTAGGAGCATCTCATATATTGAGGAGTTCGTTGATGGCTTTCTTACAAATTTTTAAGTATGCCCTGCATTGAGCATTCAAGAGGAAGCCTTCATCGAGAATCATCAAAACCCTAAGAATCTAAGTAATGAATGGGAAATGAGTCCTCCTTAGGTGCACAAGATGAAAGGGATGATTTAGAGAACACATATGTTGGGAAGGATGAATCCATGGAAAGTGAAGTTGAGACTAACCTTACCTTTCTCAAGGATATTACTCTTGATGAATATTCTTTTGAGAACCTTGAGTAAGGTGATCCCATTAGCACCTTGGAAGATGACATTGAAGATTACTTCCACATTGAAAAAGGGAAATGGGAAATTGTTGGTCGTCAATTTGATTGTGCTCCCATTTATGACACCGACAAGGAATATGAGGTTGAGAGTGGTCTCCCCTTTCTCTTAGGCATTATTTATGATGACATATCCATCGATAACCTTGAGAAGAAGGATCACTATTTTCCCTTACATGAAAAGATGATGTTGAAGAGGGAAAACTCGTTGAATATAATACTTCACCCTCCCCTTTTCCTCATCCTCTTGTTCATCACTTCAAGTCTTGCACAAGTGATTCTCTCGCCCCTTTTCGAATGATTTTGAGTGACCATGAGCCTGTTCCCCCTTCTGAGTATGATGTCAAGGAAGAAACCCTCATTGAATATACTTTATATCCTTTGACACACCCTCAAGATTATGATCACCCCACAACCTTCTCTCACCCTTCGTTCCCCTCTCATCACGACCTTGTTGTTGATTTGGGGTAGCATTTGATGTGCTCTAGCAATGAAAATTGGTGTAGAGGCTAAAGCACATGTGATCTCCAAGACCCAGAAATGGTTTGGGTAGATTCTACCTAGTTTAGCAGATATTAAATTAATTAATATTTTTAATGGAGTTCCTAAGTCTAAACTTAGGAAAAATAAAATATTAGTGGGTATTAATATAAAATTGAGTTAGAAGGTTCTAAATGATATGGATCAAGCCAAATCTAATCTTAGCCGTTGATTGGAGATGTAATCTCGGCCATTGAAGGACCAAGAGAAAAAGTATAAGAGGAGGCTTGAGGGTCAGTTGGAGAACATACCAGAGTGATTAGTCATTTGATTTTCTAGAGCAGGGTTTGCTAAGAGAAGTCGAATCAGTGATTAGTTGCAGCGAGGGGCAGTGAGTACAAGACAGAGAGGCAGAGATAGTGCTGAGAGACCAGTGCAGAAGCAGAGAGAGGCAGACGATGAGCCAGAGGGAGCCACGCAGAGGCAGAAGGGCTTGCGTCATCCACGTAGAGGCTGCAGGAGTGTCGCAGAGGGACGTAGAGGCTGCGCAGAGCCTCAGAGGGCTGACGCAGAGGCTAGGAAGGCTGATGTTGACCTTCAAATTGTGCTGGAGAGGGTTTTGTGAGGCAGACTTTCTGAATATCTGCTTTTGAATAGAGAGGTATTACTGCCAGATTATTTTCTCTTTCAGGTGAGCCAGTTTGGCACCCAGTTGTACTCTGAAAGACTGCATAATAAAATAACCTTCAGAATTGCTGCACCGGTTTTCCCAAGTTGGGTTTTTCCAAGGACGAGTTGTCCAAAAATAACGGTGTCACTTGTGTGTCTGCTATTTCTTTTAGTTGTTGATCTGTAGATGGTTGAGATTGTATTGTGTTTATTTCAGTATTTATATGGTTAAATAACTTGTTCGTAATTAACAAGTAGGAGAAATAAACCACAAAATATAGATAAAATTTCTAAAGGCTAATACTTAGGAATTTCAACACTTATGGCATTTACAAAGCATAAGATTGTGAGTAATGATTGTGATAGGGAGTTCTTGAGAGTGATATTCTATTCCACCATTGTTTACTTAGAAGGAAACCCCCGCACTTTTAGATTGACCTATTCTCCTTCTCCAAGGGCTTCCTTTTACCTCTAATGTGTTGATTTTTGGTAGCATCGGATGTGCTCTAAGTCTCAAATTTTACAGGAAGCCTTAGGCACATGTGTTCCAAAGAACCTAGAAAGCGTTTTGGGAAATTCCACCAAGAAATAGTTTTATTAAAATAATTAATTATTTTTAATGGGACCCTAAGTCTAAACCTAGGAAAATAAAATAATTAAAGGGTATTAATATAAACTGTGGGTGTAACTTCTAGAAGAAGACGAGGATCAAGTAGAAATGACCTTAGCCATTGATTAGCTTATAATTCTGGCCATTGAATGTCAACAAGGAGATTATTCAAGGAGGCTTGAGGGTCACTTGGAGAGACACACAGAGAGTTCAGAAGTTTGATAGTGCTGGGTGAATTTCAATAATGAGTTGTTGTAGAGAGGGGTAGGGAGAGTTTTGGTTGGAGGATCTTCTCCGGAGTCAAGAATACTCAGCAGAGAGGCAAAGAGACACACAGAGGAGGCAACACAAAGGGCAGAGAGGGTGACACAGAGCCATGAAGGGCTCACGCAAGCCCCACGCAAAGCAGCGCAACAACTTCCAACGCAAAGGTCCAAATTTGTTGAAGGAGTTGATGTTTCTGAGCCGGGAGGGCTGGAAAAGGCTTCTGAAGGCAGATTGATTCTCAGTTAGGCTGACACAGGGCCCACGCAAAAGTAGTTGGGGAACTCACAGTTCAGTTCACAGATCAGTCATGTTGAGTGAGGTAATCTCACCAATCTTTCTTACCAAGTGATTTTCTCTGTAACTAGATTACCAAGAGGGCATCCAGAGTTGTATTCAGAATACTTCTGCATAATAATAAAAACCTTTAGATTTGCTACACCGGTTTTACCACATTGGGTTTTCTCGGGGACAGTTGTCCAAAAAATACTTTGTCACTTGTGTGTATCTTTCTCTGTTGTTCTATTCTTGTTTTGGCATATAATTTAAATAGTGAAAGTTGCAGTTGTATTAGCTTTCGATATTTGGCATAGGAAACGGTAAATAATTTCTTTCAATAATTAACAGATAGGAGAAGTTTAATCAGTTGCTGCAGTAGTTGATTCAGGTGGGATTCTCAAATTTTCACATAATGGAGATTATGTTTTCCCACCTCCCGCCCACTTCACCCTCCATCTGATTATGTTCGCATTCGCTTTGAGTTTTGTTTAATGAGTAATCATACTGGTAGGCATATGTATATTGATACAATGATATGTTGGTTTCACTAGCTTTATGATTACACTTAGTATTAACATTACTATATGCATGTTAGGGTAGGATGCATTGCATGTTGATTTTCTCATTAGAACTAACTGCATATGGTGTTTCTTGTGATAGATTAGATTGAATTTATATATAATAATAGTAAAATTTAATATATATGATTTGCATATTTTATTAGTTTATGGGCTAACATTAAGCACGGGTAATCATCAGACATCGTAAAAAACATGCTATCCTGTGGCTTTGATGTTTGACATGTGCAGATAATAGGTCTACGGTGACCAAGAGATTGCGAGAGTTCTCGTGACTCCCGTTTGAGCAGCCTCGGCCACTTCTACGAGAGATCACGTCCCAATTAGAGCCAGATGTTACCCACCACCTTGTGGGTGATATCTCCAAGAGAAATTTTTCTCCATAATGAGCCTCGGTGGATAGCCAAGAGCCCCTTGATGCCTCCTACTAGCTGCTTGTGCTTTTTCTCTGCCACCTAAGCTATCCATGTGGTTGCTCACTCACCTGTATTTATCGTATGTTTGAAGGTGGGCCTTCTGAATCTAAAGGTATGTCTTGTCATTTAATAATTGGGTATTGAGTTTACTTAACATGGATACCTCTGGGTATGGATTGATGGGGGGATTTGATGAAAAGAGTGGGTTTAGTTTGTACTCTTGTCTCCTTGATCTCTTTTGGTTGTTACCCTTGGATCTTAGTCCCATGGGATCTCCTTTATTAGCCATTTGGTTCTAGGGTGGGACTACTTGGGAAACCCCAACTTTGGGTGCGTGGTCCCGCTCCTTTACCCACACATACTACTCCCTTTCCATTCACTATACCCCATTCATCATTTCTCCCACCTGGACCCACATTCCCATTCTGGGTCCACATAGGGTTAGCCTCCCTATCCGATTTACCCCCACCTTGGGTGCTTAGAATGATGCCCCAGAGGTTGAAGTAACTAAAAAAAGAAGAAAAGGCATAATTGGTCACATTTAATAGGAAATTGTACCACAAAATGCAAAAGATGGCTAGGGCAAAAATAATTAGCACGTGGGAAAAAGCTGACACATGAGCTCTACCCCATCCATGGCCATCACCCTTGTACCATAGGCCTTAGATGAGACTCTTCTATCATTCAGGAACCCATGATTGTCCCAACCCCTGGAGGGAAATGAATTGCCCTACTTCAAAAGGGGTAATCACTGCTATATTATACACATCATGCTCTTGTCCTTTGAGCTGCGAGCAATTAATTAAAGAAAATTCATAAAAGGCAAAAGGCATATAAAGAAGGGTGGAAAAATCAAGGTCAGGGCATCTCATGTACCACGATTGCTCCCTCCTATACATTATATACCAGGTGTGGGCTTCCCCTTATCTAGCTACACCTATGCCCAATTATGTGGCTCAAGGTTGCCTCTCTCATTCCCTATTCCATCTCACCTATTTTTCAGTTGCCACCCCCATTAGAAGGGTGTACCTTGGACATACTATCCCCACTAAGGGCTGAAACCACCTAATAAGGTACTTGACTAACCCTCTTTGGAGTTTGGAGACACTAGCACATGCCATTATGAAGTGCTCACTTTGTTATCCATGGTTTGTAAGCTCCTTAACTCGATTATCCTAATGAATGATTGTACCGGAAGCCTAGGGGATGCATTGGATCTTATGGAGGATTGCAGGTGGTTTCCATTTGGGTTTGGCTTCCCTATATGGGATCCTGAACCCTAGAGGTCCACATTGGCACATGTAGGGTGTGCATAGAGAGCCATGGGTCTCCACAACAGCAGACAACCCTCCACAGATCTTCATGGATGTTCAAAGACTACTAGTAATCCACTTTTGGGACGATGGTGACATGATTAGTACACTATGCAAGCAGGCCCCCACAGGAGCCCCACACTCTTAGCAAGTGTCCCAACACTTGTATGATGTCATGGCAACATTCATTCCACCACCCAGACCATTGCAGAGGATCTACAAACATCTCTGATTCACATGGAGACCCATAGGGTCATTGATGTGCCCTTAGACCCACTGAAAGCACCACAGTTCTACTACTTGGAGAGTAAGGGGCCACCCCCTTTTCAATCATATTTCTAGGAATTTATTCCTTAGTATGGCACTTCAAGACATTATTAGGCTTTTGGAGGGCCCCACGACATGTACATATTATTATATGGCCCCTTGTGAGGCTTATTTTTACACTTGTGAGCTAGTTTGGTGGGCTTGTCACCAATAGGGGTTTTATTTGCACATTATTTTATCATTAGGGGCTAGTGTAGGCCCATATCCTAATTCAAACTTCTTAGGAGGCTATATATTGATATTGGATACATTCATTCAGATCATCACTTGACTTGGGATCTCTCTAATCATAGAGAATTTTCACACTTTTTCCTTGCTAGATATTTTGGAGATGGATGAATTTTGATGTATGGATTTGGGCTATTTCTCTTGTCTTGGAACTTTATTGAGCAAATGAAATGCTGGTTGGATATACTCTATAACATTGCAAGTAAATTTTGATGCTATTATTCTTGTTGTTGCATATTGCTAAAATTAGGGCTACTTGGTGCATTATTGAAATGTGGAATTGAGCATGTTTTAGCTAATTTAATGTACGGGCCAATGTTATATGAATGAAATCTCCTAGAGATTTATTTATCTCGAGAAGCTTGCATCATTTTCTTTGAAGCATAAATGCTTGAAAATCACTTTTCTTTCTCTCAACATTGGACGAAGTTGACTTTTGGGGCCTCCTTGATCAAGAAACCAAGTTCTTACTCATCATTATCCTTGATTCCATATCCCCAAGTGAACTAGGCACTGATCCCTCAAAAAGGTGTTGATTTGGGGTAGTAGCAGATGTGCTCTAAGCCTCAAATTTTGCAGCGAGACTTGGGCACAGGTATTCCAAAGAAACTAGAAAGCGTTTTGGGAAATTCCACCCAGAAGTGATTTTATTAAAATAATTAATATTTTTAATAGAGTTCCTAAGTCTAAACTTAGGAAATTTAAAATATTAATGGGCATTAATTTAATCAGGGATGAAACTTCTAGAAAAAGCCACGAATCAAGCCAAAATTATCTGAGCCTTTGATTAAGATTTAATCTAGGCCATTGGTTGTCCAACAGGAAGACATAAGAAGGGGCTTGAGGTTCATTTGGAAAACACAAAGATAGAGAGAGAAAATCAATTTTCTGAAGTGAGATGTTCTTAGGAGGAAAAATCAATTGAAGAGATCTCTTGCAGTAGAGGGGTAGTGAGAATCTGGAAGAAGGAATTTTCGGAGAGTACAAGGCAGAGGGAGAACACAAAGATGTCCAGAGGAAGGTTGACACTGGCCCACACAGTGTTGACGCAGAGGCAATGCAGTCCTTGAGGGGAAGTCGAGTTCCTGCTGAGGGAAGTCGAAATTTTGTTGTCGAAAGCCAGGGTGTGATTTTGGGAGGCAAAAGGTTGATTTCTTAGCCAACAAAGGATCCAAAGGAGAGGCAGCATAATACCCAAGAGGGGTGACGCAGAAACTAACCAAGGTGACGCAGCTCTACGCTGAGGCCACGCAAAGGGTGACGCAGAGTCTCTAGAACAACAGGATCAGTCACTGATTCTCCAGTGACAGGGTGAGATCATTTCACCAGTCTTTCGTTCAGTATTCTCTCTGTATCAGATTGCTAGTTGAGCATCCTAGAATTGTACTCAGATTTTCTCTTGCATGATAATAAACCCTTAGAGTTGCTGCACCGGTTTTCCCGCATTGGCTTTTTCCAGGGACATTTGTTCAAAAATAACTATGTGCTATGTGTTTATATTTTCCTTGATCAGATTCTTTGTTTCAGAATCATATTTAATTGGTGTAGGTTGCTTCAGTAATTTGCTTTGATATTTCATGAAGAAATTTGAAATAAGTTTTAAATGTTATTTACAATCTAGGAGAAGTAGATTTAGATGGTTGCAGTAGGATTCTTGAGATTGTTAGATCTAGGAATTTTCACAAAAGGGTGATCATTTCACCCCTCTTTTAACCATTTTCCCCTTTTTCCGCAAGTCTAGCCCCATTAGGTCACCTAGGGCATCAATTCCCCGGGAATTAACCCAAGGAAAAATTTCGATCTCCTACAGGTTACTGCGCTAGTGGGTCCCCTCCCTCTCCTCCAAATGTGAGGCAATTCTTATAGTGGAATCTCCAAGAATCCCAAGCCCTAGCTTTAGGATTGAATTTTGCTTAGGCATCCCCAATGCGATACCTCAACAGGATCAATTCAACCTTTGGAAGTAAATGTTCTTGTTTGGTCCTTTCCTTTCACCTTGTCTAGGATAGGAACATCATTGGTTGCTACATTCCATCGTTGAACCTCGATTGGGTCCACTGGGCCCCGTGTGGTCCCACTTCTCAATAAAGATTATTTGTCAAGGACCATTTGGAAATCCAAGTTTACCAAGGATTATAAGGATTGAGAACCTTGTCTATAAGCCTATTCCTTCTCCTTCAACCCTCCAATCCTCACCCCTTATCCCTGGAGGATCAAGTCCCTTGCTTAAAGAGAAAGCAAGTTCCAGTCTTCACTACATCCTTGGGAAAGGGTTTCCAAGGTCACTTTCCACCTATCTATTGACATATACTTTACAAGTGATCCCTACACTACCGAGACTCCTCCCATCGGTGAAAGTTCGTAAAGAGCAGGGAGACTTAGCCGTGGTGACAATAGGTTAAGCCTCCATCGTTGCCCTTAACCTAGTAGTTACCCTCTTAGGAACCCCTTTTAGGTCCCTTGCTAGTTTGAGTGGTAACACTGCTCACGTCCTTTCCACTCTTGAGGAGGTTTGGCGTCCTTACCCCTTTGAGGAAATATCAATCTGGGAGGTACTCTGGTCTTAGGGACTACGTCCAAGATGTCCTCAGTCCCATGAATAGCATCATGCAAATTCACAGGCTTATGAGGCCTCACCCATCCATGCAATGGGTTTGTTAACCCCTCAACAAACAACATAACCAATCTCGCCTTAGACACCAAGATAAATTTGGTGCAGTTAGTAGATTGACCATTAAAGAAGGTTGTTAAAGTAAATATCATATTATAATGGTCAATTAGATATTAGACATAGGCATTAATAAAGTCACTTCATCTTTAGACTATTTTATGCTTCTTTGTTTTATTTCACTTAGTGTGTTTCTTGGTCTATCCCACATTCATAAAATGGATTGAATGGATTGATTTGACTAGATTGTAATTATTTATAAGAAAGCTTCCATTTTCTCATTATGAATGTGGTCTTGGTTTCATTTGTGTTTTTTATTATCATTATATCAACCACTATTGAAAAAGTCATATTAGAGAAACCTTAGAGATAGAGAAGGATGTTTATTGTTTGAATATGTATAATGGCTTTAAGCATAATTCTTGGTTATTGTTGTTATACAACTAAAATGTAGTTTGTTGCGATAATTATTGTCCTCCCCTTGTGCTCCCTTGTTTTGTTTTTATTCCTCTTGAAATCTTGATTTGTTTTTCATTCCTTCCTTGCACCCTTTTTAGGAGTTTTGTTCTTTGTTCTTCCTTGATTTCTTTGGTCTTTTGTTCCTTCTGGATTAGTTGTTTTGTTTGTTCTTTCGAGTCCTTACTTGGTCTTGATGTCATTACTTTATCTTTGCTCTCTTTTTACATTATCGCATTGTGTTTCTCTTTCTTGATTTTCCTGCCATTTCTATTTTTACTTTCCATCTTCTTGTCATTTTTTTAGCATTGTTACACAACTTTATTAACTTTTATGTTTTTATCACCTTTGGTTTCTTGTTTTCCATGGTTTGTTTGTTTTTTAATTAAATATATTTTCATGTTTGTATTGTATTTATTTTCGTACTTATTTTTTTATCTTTTCTCAAAATTGATGTTCTGACGATAGGATTTGGCTAAGTTGCTCTAAACATCAGCACACAACATCAAAATATAGTTGCTTTAGAATTTTTGCTTCATATGGTTCATTGTGGAAATTAGAAACCTTTGAAGATTTATTGTATACTCAACCTAGCTGTAAGGGTTGCGATTTTCGATTATATCATCTATTATTCTAAACTTTGAAGAGGGATATTGAAGGACTTAGTGGTGGATGTGAGACATAATATCAAAATTTGTATTTGAATTTGCTCATCAATAGGAATAATCCTATCACATCTTAGAAGAAAATTGAACCTTGATGGGGCATATATTACCCCCCCTACTTGACCAACTAGTCATTCCCCTAGATACAACGAGTGCAATAAGAGTTGGATGTTGATTGCTTTCTCTAGCATGAAGGCCAAACATATGATTGGAACACGAACATGCAAAGAAGCAATAGGAATTTGCTTGCTACTTGTGGAATTGAATTTGGTTGATGGGAAGTAAGAAGAATTTACAATGACAACCCAATCGCTATCATGCTTACTAATAATTGAAATTGTCATACAAGGTTAAAGCATCTTGACAAGGGGTGAAGTTTGGTTGAATTTGTTAAAGTAATGCCGTCATCGATTGAATGGTCATAGATGCCTTCACGAAAGGCATGTCAAGTGACAGTCAAGAATTGTGTTCAATTGAGCTGAGGATTTGTGGATAGAGTATGGAATCATGGATCAAGTTTCAATTGGGACTTAGAAATTTGTTGAATCGCCAAGTTGGCGATGTTGAATCAAAATGTTCGAATGATTTGAACAAGTTGTTTGATATTTGAGTATCAGGTTTGTGTTAGAAATGGGAGCTGAAACTTATAATCTGAAACTAGCAACTCATAGGTGAGCAAGTTGCACCTGGAGACTACCCAAGCAGAGAACGCTCTATTCAATTAATCATAAAATCAGAAATATATAAGTTTACATCAATTTAGGGAGATTAAAACTAACCCCTAGTAAATAGGAACTAATCCTAATCTAGGACACTCGTACAAATGAGAAACAAACTCAGTCCAATAATACAATATTCTCCATTATTTTCAACTCTCCCCCTTAATGGAGAAAGGGTTCACCTATACTCCTAACATCTCCCTAAACATTTCAAATTTAAACCTCCCCAAGGGGATTGGTAAAAATATATGCTACATTATCACAAGTATTACACTATTCAATAAAAATTTCTTTAGACTGAACCTTCTCTCTAACAAAGTGAAACTGAGTATCAATATGTTTTGTGCTTTTGTTAAACATGGGGTTGTTTGCCAGCATGATTGAGCTTTGGTTGTCACATTTCATTACTGTACATCTTTTTGTTCTTCTCGAGCATCATGGAGAAGTCTCCTCAACCAAATTTCCTCACACGTGGTTGCATACACTGCTTGATACTCTGCTTTTGCAGAAGATAAGGATACAATTCTTTGCTTCTTGCTACTCCAAGCAATTACCATGGACCCGATATTGAAAGCATAACCTGTTATGGATATTTTGTCATCCAAGCTTCCTGCCCAGTTTGAATCTGAAAAAAATTTCAAATTAACATCAGAAGAATCAATGTATTTAATACCAAAAATCAATTGTTCCTTGAAGGTATCTCAAGGCACCTTTTTCTGCCACCCATTGGTTCTCAAGAGGTTTTGACATGAACTGACTTAACACACTAACCAAAAATGCCAAGTCAGGTCTAGTTGTAGTCAAATAAATCAAACTCCCAACTAGCTGTTTATACAATGTGACATCCACCTCTTTAGAATCTTCATCAATCCGAAGTTTAGGATTCTGTTGTAAAGGCATTGAGGTAGCTTTGAACTATTCCATTCTAAAAAAAATTAGTAATCCTCTGACATAATTTCCTTGAGTGAGAAAACACTGGCCAGAGTCCCTCCAAACTTCCAGACCTAGACAATAATGTAATTCTCTGAGGTCTTTCATTTCAAAAACTTGCAACATATTCACTTTGATTTCTTTAATCAATTCATCAACATTTCCAGTGACAATTAGATCATCTACATATAAAGAAATCAAAACAATTTTCCCCTTTTCATCAAACACAATATACATATTTGGGTCGTTTTTTCTCCTCTTATAACTATGCTGCAAGAAAAAGGAGTCAATTTTTTCATACCATGACCTGGGTTCCTGTTTCAATCCATATAATGCCTTATTTAATTTGCAAACTAAATGTTCCTGCCCCTGTTTGATAAACCCTTCGGGCTGTTTTAAATATACCTCTTCTTTCAATTCTCCATTTAGAAACGCAGATTTCACATATAGCTAGTGTAGACTCCAATGAGCTTTGTAGCTAAAGCTATTAACATTCTAATAGTGTTTAACTTAGCTACAGGAGCAAAGGTCTCCACATAATCAATTCCTTCTTCCTGTGAGTAACCTTTAGCTACCAACCTAGCTTTATATTTGTCTACACTACCATCTGCTTTGAACTTAGGTTTGTATAACCATTTACAACCTATAGGTTCTTTCCCTTCTAGCATTTCAACTAAATCCCAGGTTTTGTTTTTAATTATTGACTCATATTCTTCTTTCATTGCTACCCTCCATTCACCATATTGACTTGCTTCATTAGAATTTGAGGGCTCAACAACATTTAAAATACTGGTTATAAGAGCATGATCTTTATACCTTGCTGGTAATTGAGTCTGCCTACCTAATCTCCTCAATAGCGGACTTGCCTCAAATTTGTGTTGCTCACTCCTTAGTGGACTTGGATTATTGACTGTACCTACATCACTTGATTCTTCTTTTTGCTACTGTTGTGTTGAAATTTCCAAGTCTAACCTGTTAGAAATTTTCCTACACTATTTGGTTTATTTCACCTACTTGTTTAATTGTTGAACAAGTTATTTAACCATATAAATATTGAAATAAACACAATGCAGTCTCAACCATCTACGGATAATCAAATGAAAGAAATAGACAAACACACAATGGACACCATTATTTTTGGACAAACGTCCCCAGAAAAACCCAACTTGGGAAAACTGGTGCAGCAGTTTTGAGGGTTTTATTATTAGGCAGATTTTCTTGAGTACAACTGGGTGCCAAACTAGCTCACCCGATAGAGAAATCTATCTGGCAGTAATACCTCTCTTCGGAAGCAGATATTCTGAAAGTCTGCTCCACGAAACTCTCTCCAATGCTTCTCTGAGGCACTGTGTTAGCCCTCCTGGCCTTTGCGTCAGCCTGAAACCCTGTATGTCAGCCCTCTGAGGCTCTGCGCAACCTTTTTGGCCCTTTGTGTCACTTCTGTAGCCTGAACATCACTCACGCAGGCCTTCTGGCCCTCTGCGCAGTCCCTACTGGCCTCTGTGTGGCTCCTACTGGTTCTGCGTCTGCCTCTTTGCCTCTGTGCTAGTTTTCCGATACTATCTCTACCTCTCTGCTATGCACTCACTGCCCCTCGCTGTAATTCTGATCACTGGTTCAATTTCTCTTAGCAAACCCCGCTCTAGAAAATCAAACTGACTGATCACTTTGGTGTATCTCCAACTGACCCTCAAGCCTCCTCTTATACTTTTTCTGTTGAGTCTTCAAAGGTCGAGATTAAATCTCTAATCAATGGCTAAGATTAGATTTGGCTTGATCCATGTCATTTAGAACCTTCTAACCCAGTTTTATATTAATACCCATTAATATTTTTATTTTCCTAAGTTTAGACTTAGGAACCCATTAAAAATATTAATTATTTTAATATCTCTCTCACTGGGTAGAATTTCCCCAAACCATTTTTGGGTCTTGGAGATCTCATGTGCTTTAGCCTCTCCACCAATTTTCATAGCTAGAGTAGATCTAATGCTACCCAAAATCAACACCCCCTCTTAGTGAGGAATGTGCTTTAGCAATGCTCCACAGCTAAACATCACCCTGATCATCCAGCACCGGTACCTGTGTTGATGTTTGGCCTTGCTGCCCAACATCCTCTGCACTGTTGCATCATGTACTACTGCCCATGGCTCTGCCACTGCCACTGCTACATCTGTACGACAACTCCTCTGCATCTATGTTTCTGCTGGTCCTTCCTCCCAACACTGCATCTGCACTGTAACCCTCTCTCCTCATGCAGCATTGTGCTGCCTATAGCACTACCACTGCTATTGCTGCACTGCAACTCAGTTACTGAGACAATGGTAACTTATCTACCCAATTACTGACATCCTTGTCAGGCTATAAACCCTCCTGATGTTGAAGCTCTCTCTGTTGTTATCCTGTGCTCCCTCTGCTGCTTCATCCGCATCTGCTGCTATCATGTGCTCCCTCTACTGCTTCATCTGCATCTACTTCTACTGACATTCGTCATCCTGCTACTGTATCTTCAGGGCTCCTGTAGCCGGATATGATCCAAGAGTTTGGGTACTTCAAGGATCTTGCCCCACATCTCTTGTATCCCTCCCGACTACAACTCGATGTCTCCCCACTTCTTCTCTAGGGGTACATGAGCACTCATGGCACAATTGTCATCATCCTCTACCTCCTTCTCCACCTTAGCCGGCACTGCCTTGGAGTCAAAAGCCTCTCCCTTATTCTTCTTCCTGGGACACTGGGTTGCATAATGGCCCAGTCCCCACATTTGAAGCACTTTGTCTTGGAGATGTCCTTCTTATTCCTCTTCCCTTGCTACCTCGCAGATGCCAGAGCTGCATCCTCTTCCTCCTCTTTCTCGACCCAGGCTCCTTTGCTGCTACTTCTCGCCTTGGTCAGCCGTTGGATCTCTTCTTGGTGAAGAGTTGCCCATAATTCTTCCCATCTCAGAAGATTCGTTCTGCCCAAAATGATTTGGACGAATGTCTCCCACTCCTCAAAGACTGCGTTTAGGGCAGTCCTCACCATTAACTCCTGATCCTGCATGGCCCCTATGGAATTCAGTTGGTCCTGAATCTCCTGCAATCTGTTGAGGAAGTGATCTACCTGCTCCCTCTTCTGCATATGATACGACCGTAGTTGATTCTCCAGTAGCATCTTCCTCTGCACGGAAGTGCCTTGATACAATGTCGTCAAGGTATCCCACATTTCCTTTGCCGTATTTTTCTCGACAATATGCTGAACTACATGATCCTTGACCCCATCAAAGATTATGCATTTGCCTTGGCCATCGCATCCTCATACTTTTCGTTATTAGCTAGGTCGACTGGGATAGCCACAGTTCTCAAGGTGAAGGCCTTGATGCAATGTCTATCTAGAACAGACAGGATCCTGGCCTTCCAGATGACAAAGTTGGACACCCTGTCTAGCCGTCCTGATCCCTCAGTCCGTTCATGGCCATCTTTGCTCTTCTTTTCAACTCCTCTGTGTCTCTATTTGCCTCCTAGAAGTTCTCTTCTAGACTCCCTCTGAGTCTCGATTTCCCTCCTGGAAATCCTTCTACCAACAGTCGTGTCGCACCTCTCCAATCTCCTTTGCTCCCGCAACACTGATTTGGATTTCTTGGCTAGAAATCCGCCTAGGTAGCGACTCCCTTCTACCTTGGTTCTATCCCGTTAGATACTATTCTGCCTCAACAACAACAACACCCCTCCAACTTCACACTCCACAATCTACCCACAGCTTCCTATGCCCCAACAACTGGAGAACTGAGCCTCTAGGCTTTGTGCAATCCCGGCAGTGGCTGAATCGCTCCACTAGCCAACTGTGTCACTCCTACTTAGCTGAGCGGGATGACGTGGCTCTTTGTGAGCCTCTTCTGCCTCTCACTGCTTCTGCGTTGGCCCCTTCTCTGGCTCGAACTGATGATGCAAATCCTCTATGTCACCCTTTCTTTGCTGCTTTCTGTTTGGGAACAACTTTTGTCACTTGGGACAACTGTTTCTGCTGCAGATTCTCTGATTCGATTGGTGCCTTTAGCTCTCCTGTGATCTGCAACCCTCTGATACCATGTTGAAATTTCTAACTCTAGCCCGTGAGAAATTTCCCTGCACTATTTGGTTTATTTCACCTACTTGTTTAATTACTAAACAAGTTATTTAACCATATAAATACTGAAATAAACACAATGCAGTCTCAACCATCTACAAATCATCAATTGAAAGAAATAGACAAACACACAAGGGACATTATTATGTTTGGACAATTGTCCCCAGAAAAACTCAACTTGGGAAAACCGATGCAGCATTTCTGAGGGTTTTATTATTAAGAAGATTTTATTGAGTACAACTAGGTGCAGATATTCTGAAAGTCTGCTCGACGAAACTCTCTCCAATGCCTCTCTGAGGCACTGCGTCAGCCCTTTTGGCGTCAGCGTGATCTGAAAATGGGGCCATTAGGCTTCTTGTCTAACTTACAAGAACCTCTCCCACTTCCAGAGCTTAATTATTCCCAAGTCTTTATGATTAACCAATGCAGAATTAAATATGTACTTGAACAAAAGGTGTATGATGGTGTTGTTTATTAAAACTGTTTATGTGCTGTAAATGATTTTGTTTAAACTAATATAAAGCATATAACAGTGAACAATGCAGCAGCAAGCATCACACATAAGACAGCAAATTAATGTGGAGTTCACCCAAACTCTTGGGCTACATCTCCTTGAGCTGTAGTCAACTCAATTAGGCTCTCTGGGATTATGGTCTGAGTTCTTTTACAAGCTCTTGGCTCAACTCCACTGTTTTACAAAGGAACAATGGGCTCAGAACACCATCTTCTCCCTGGCTCTGAAGCTCTCGGCTTTTTGGCTCTAGCTCTCACTCTGACTCTTGGCTCTAGCTCTTCGTCTCTAGCTTCTTTGGTTCTCAGCAATGTACAGTTCTGTGGCTTTTCACTTGAACTCCAAGTGACTCCCTTGGTTGCTCTGCGCATTTAGCTTTTACTCTCTTGGCCTCTTTTTGCTTCTGACTTTTTCTTTCTGCATTGCTCTCTTTCGCCTTAGTTTCCTGCTTTGGCTTAGCCTTCTGCGCTCCTGTCTCAGTGCTCTCATGTGCCTATTCTCCTCTCTTTTTTTCTTTCTTTGTCATTTTGTGGCTTTAAGCCAATCGGTGTTGGTTGGTTTGTTTTCCCCTTTGGGCTCTTCAGCTCCCGGCCTCTATCCGCTCAAATCCCCTTCTGAGCATTTAACAATCATTTGTTAATGCTTTCAGGGAAGGTGGCCACCTGTTTTGCACGGAAGGGACCATCAGCGCATTCAAATTCCCCAAACAGTGGTTCCATGTTTACACAGAGAAACACTGTAAATATCTGCCGAAATGCCTTATTCCGGACTTGAAATGACATCAACTCCGCCCTATAATCCATCAGGTCCTGTTTTAATCGCTATCGCAAATCGCTGAGTCGTGTGTTTTCTTTGTATTTGGGTTTTTGGCAAAAAACCCCAAATACACAGAAAACCCGACAAAATGGCCCATATCAGACTTGAAAAGTTATGTATTCGCACTTATAAACCCTTTCAGGTCTAGCCATATCGCATCACATATGGTATCGACCCCGCTCCTTTGAATAGCTCTGATGCGATAATGCAATGCAATTAATTGCAATTACATATCGCAAAGACCCGGGGTCCCGCCTTAAGCCCCATGCCATCGTTGATGTCAATCTGCCAATTTCGGGGATCGCACCATTGCATTGGCCCGGTACTATCGCATGTTTGCCTCCAATAGCCTCTGCTTGTCACCGCTGATTGCGATATGCCGATCGGATCTGGACAGTTGATCAGCCAGATCCGATGGCTCTTGTGCAAGGTTGGTTTGACATCCGATGGGCCTGTTTTCTGTTATTTCTTCATGTTTTTGCCTCCCACTAGTGTTTTGTGCGTTTTTGTGAAGGTTTTCCTTTGTGATAGTTTTTGGATTTTGAAGGCTTAGAGGATTTTTAGGACTCATTTTTAGGGGATTTTGCCCCTTTTTCCAAAGGATAAAGGGCAGCTTCATTTTATGATAACTTCCGCATCATAAGTCTATTTTTGCCCATTCAAGTTGTAGTAGATTCAGAATGGAGAGATCTCTGAAATGAGACTATGTCCAGGAACTTACTTGGACTTTCATTTTCCTATGTGAGGAACACTTAGACTTAGGAGTCTATCCAAAATCCATTTTGAATCACGCCTTCCCACTAAAAGAAATTTTGGTCTCCAAAAGACTGATATACTGATCTGAACAGTAAATGAGAGTGACTCACCTTCCTCTTTTAGCCCCCCACACTTGCCTTGCATAGTGCCTCTGAACCAAAGTCTCTGACCACTTTCCTTCTTGGATGGGTCGGTCTTCCTAGGAAGAACTATCTTCCTCCTTGCCTTCGTGCAAAACTTCCGCTGAAATGGTCATTAAAGGTGGTTTGAACTCCTTTGCCTTGATCATTGACCCAAGGTGGCTTAAACAAATGTGAAGTACATCTGCTCCACAAAACTTTCATTTGTACCTGTTTGAAAAGTTGTCAATAACAACTATTAACAACAACAGAAACATAGACAACAACCGGATGGTCTAAACTCTTGCTTCAACAAAAAAAACAGATTTTCACATCTTGTGAACACCTCTGTGTCTTATATCTTCATAAAAATGATGGACTAGATAACAAGCCCACAAAACAAGCCTTTAAACAAATGACCCTTCAAGTCAAGCATGTAGAAAAAGACCATTAGGACTCTTTTTCAAAAGATGAAACACTTTATCATTATCTCCATTTGGAGACCAAGTTAGCTTCTCCCAAGTCAACATGGCATCACATGCATGTCAAAGCAATCAACCCTGCAAGCTAATTACACATACAAGTTCAAAAACAAGGAAATCATCAACATCCCTGTGTTCATGCATCTCTTGCTCATGCATGCATTTCATACTTCAACTTTCACTTAAGCACACTGTACTTTCAAAGCTGAAATGAAATATAATGTAGATGCATCAATAGACATGCAATCTTAATCAGATAAGAAGTCTAATCGTTTCTTACCAATCCCTTTCAAAGGTACTATCTTTGTCTGCACATCAACATCATCAAGCAAATCATCCTGAGACACACCGTTCATGGAATCTTCCTTTCCATTTCTGCCATCTTCTCTTTCCACTTTCTTCAGCCTTTGTGGAAGCATTGTTGGATTCAGAGTCCAACATCTTTCAGCAAGATGCCCTTGCTTATGGCAGTAGGTGCGACACATGTGCATCCTCTTGTTAGCATGATTTGCCTTGTCCAATGGAGTTTTGGCTTTTTGCTTCTTTTCTTTCAAAAGTTTCCTGTATGTGGCCATTCTCTTCCAACATCTATAAACATTATGGTTATCCAACCCACAAAAGGAACATGCAATTCTTTTCCCATACATATGTGGAAATTTATCATGCTTTACACAATCAAAAGGAAAATGTTTAAAACGAGATTTATACCTTTCTCTTTCACCTTTATTGCCTTCATGAGGAGGTGAATCAAATGGAGAAGTGGCTCCCTTTGGGACACCATCAATCTCTTCAAGGCTGTTAGAGTCTCCCCAACTCTCTGGTTCAAGTGTGTGCTTCTAAACTCCTGCAATGCAACTCCCTCTTGGAGCTGTTTCAATGGCCTTCATGGCAGCTTTGGGACTTTCTCGTCCATAGCCAAGACCCAAATACTTAGGCCTTTCCTCAATCATTATTGGCTCAACAATACCTTGTGCATGTCTATCTTGGACATTAGCTTGGAACCTATGCCTCTAGTATGTTTTTCAAAAGAACCAATATAAGCATCCTTGGAGGAATTTGAAAACAAACTGGAATGGTTTACCTCTTCTTCAAGATGATACTTGACTAGGGCTTCTTGGGCAACAAAGAGCTGTGTCTCCAACTCATGCATCCTTTTCAGGTTCATATTTGCAAAATGAAGTTTCCTCTCCATTCCCTGCAATTTGTCAGAAATCAACTGCTTCTCTTCCTTCATGGAATTCAACTGCTCTCTAAGTCTGCTGCTCTTCCTTCTATCTTCATACATTTCTCTCACCATATCCATCACGGTGGACAATTCTTGCTTCATGTCTTCATCAAAGAATCTTGTGAAGAAAGCAGAATTTGAGGACCCACTTGTAGAAGTTGTCATCATGCCAATGAAAAAAACCTTCAACAAGATAAATAAAGAGCTTATTCAACAATCTTTTGCAGCAAACCTCTTGTGACTACCCAAACACCTTCCAGACAAGCAATCCTTGCTCTGTCAATCAAGCATTCTGATATAACCTTCTTTGAAGGTGAGGTTAACCAATCTCAAGCTCTGATACCACTTGATCTGAAAATGCGGCACTTAGGCTTCTTGTCTAACTTACAAGAACCTATCCCACTTCCAAAGCTTAATTATTCCCAAGTCTTTATGATTAACTAGTGCGAAATTAAATACGTACTTGAACAGAAGGCGTATGCTGGTGTTGTTTATTAAAACTGTTTATGTGCTGTAAATGATTTTGTTTAAACTAATATAAAGCATATAAAAGTGAACAATGCAGCAACAAGCATCACACATAAGACAACAAATTAATATGGAGTTCATCCAAACTCTTGGGCTACATCTCCTTGAGCTGTAGTCAACTCGACTAGGCTCTCTGGGATTATGGTCTGAATTCTTTTACAAGCTCTTGGCTCAACTCCACTGTTTTACATAGGAAAGATGGTGTTCAGAACACCATCTTCTCCTTGGCTCTGAAGCTCTTGGCTTTCTGGCTCTAACTCTCGCTCTGGCTCTTGGCTCTGGCTCTGGCTCTGGCTCTTCGTCTCTAGCTTCTTTGGCTCTCAGCAATGTACAACTCTCTGGCTTTTCACTTGAACTCCAAGTGACTCCCTTGGTTGCTCTACGCATTCAGCTTTTGCTCTCTCGGCCTCTTTTTTCTTCTGCCTTTTGCTTTCTGCGCTGCTCTCTTTTGCCTTAGCTTCCTGCTTTGTCTTAGCCTTCTGCGCTCCTGTCTCAGTGCTCTCTTGTGCCTATTCTCCTCTCTTTTTTCTTTCTCTGTCATTATGTGGCTTTAAGCCAATTGGCACTAGTCGGTTTGCTTTCCCCTTTGGGCTCTTTGGCTCCTGGCCTCTGTCCACTCAAATCCCCTTTTGAGCATTTAACAATCATTTGTTAACGCTTTCAGAGAAGGTGGCCACCTGTTTTGCACGGAAGGGACCATCGGTGCATTCAAATTCCCTAAACAGTTGTTCCCTGTTTACACAGAGAAACACTGTAAAAATCTGCCGAAACGCCTTGTTCCAGACTTGAAATGACATCAACTCAACCCTATAATCCATCAGGTCCGGTCTTAATCGCTATCACATATGGTATTGGCCCCGCTCCTTTGAATAGCTCTGATGCGATAATGTGATGTGATTAATCGCAATCGCATATCGCAGAGACCTGGGGTCCCACCTTAAGCCCCACGCTATCGTCGATGCCAATTCGCCGATTTCAGCGATCTCACCATCGCATCGGCCCGGTCCTATCGCATGTTTGCCTCCGATAGCCTTTGCCTGTCACTGCCGATTGCGATATGCCGATCGGATCTGGACCGTTGATCGGCCAAATCTGACGGCTCCTGTGCAAGGTTGGTTTGACCTCTGATAGGCCTGTTTTTCGTGAAGGTTTTCCTTTGTGATAGTTTTTGGATTTTGAAGGCTTAGAGAATTTTTAGGACCCATTTTTAGGGGATTTTGCCCCTTTTTCCAAAGGATAAAGGGTAGCTTCATTTTATGATAACTTCTGCGTCCTAAGTCCATTTTTGCCCATTCAAGTTACAGTAGATTCAGAATGGAGAGATTTTTGAAGTGAGACTATGTCCAGGAACTTCCTTGGATTTTCATTTTCCTCTGTGAGGAACACTTAGACTTAGGACTCTATCCAAAATCCATTTTGCATCACTGCGTTAGCTTGAAACCCTCTATGTCAGCGCTTTGAGGCTTTGCCCAGCCTTTCTGACCCTCTGCATCATTTTTGCAGCCTCTGCGTCACTCACGCAAGCCCTCTGGCCCTCTGCGTAGTCATTGCTGGCCTTTGCGTAGCTCCTGTGTCTACCTCTCTGCCTCTGCGTTGGTCTCTGGCACTATCTCTACTATGCACTCACTGCCCCTTGCTGCAATTCTGATCACTGGTTTGATTTCTCTTAGCAAATCCTGCTCTAGAAAATCGAATTAACTGATCATTGGTGTATCTCCAATTGACCCTCAAGCCTCCTCTTATACTTTTTCTGTTGAGTCTTCAACGGCCGAGATTAAATTTCTAATCAACAGATAAGATTAAATTTGGCTTGATCTATGTCATTTAGAACCTTCTAACCCAGTTTTATATTAATATCCATTAATATTTTTATTTTCCTAAGTTTAGACTTAGGAACCCATTAAAAATATTATTTATTTTAATATCTATCTCACTGGGTAGAATTTCCCCAAACCATTTATGGGTCTTGGAGATCTCATGCACTTTAGCCTCTCTACCAATTTTCATGGCTAGAGCACATCTGATGCTACCCCAAATCAACATGTTGCTGCTGCACATGGCTTTCTTTAATTTCCTCATTGTTGTCTTCAATCAGAAAAGACACGTGCCACTCCTCATAGCCTTTGTCTCTGTTCCCTTCATCAACCTGCTCATGGAATATAGCATCTCTACTCGCAAACACCTTGTGAGTAGATGGATTAAACAATTTGTATGCTTTAAACTTAGAACAATACCCTACAAATATGCATTTTATGGCCTTAGCATCCAATTTCTTCCTATCCTCAAGAATATGTGCAAAAGCTTTCGAACCAAAAACTCTTAAATGACTAACTACATGCTTAAAACTATATAAAGCCTCGAATGGAGTCTTAAGATCAAGGCTCTTTGTTGGACTCCTATTCTTTAAATAGACTGCAGTATTAATAGCTTTTGCCCAAAAACCATTAGATAGGTTTTTACCTTTCAACATGTTGCGTGCACACTTCACCAGAGTTTTGTTCTTCCTCTTTGCAACCCCAATATAGAGTGTGGGGTTATTCCATGGCCCCGACAATATTTGATGAAGTTTCCAACCTTGTCTTATCCCCCTTGATTTGAGTAGAGAATTTTGATGACCTTCCCTGTCTGTTTTTCAACCATCTAAATTCTTTAAAATATTCAAAAGTATGACTTTTCGTTTTGATAAAATATACCCAGGTATATCTTGTGCAATCGTCAACAAATAATAAAAAGTAATATGCTCCTAATGATCTTGTCTGCATCGGTCCACTTATATCAGTGTGCACAAGTTCAAGGATATCTCTCTTTCTTCTATTTAAACTTGAGGGAAATTCATCATTGTGCATCCTTCCAAGTGCACATCCTTCGCAATCAACATGTGCATATTTTAAAACAAGGATTCGATTAACCATAGCTTGTTTTTGTAGCAGCAATAAGTCATGAATCTTGATTTTGGGTAGCATCGGATGTGCTCTAGCGTTGAAATTTTGTGGAGCGGCTAGAACACATGAGTTCCCTAAAACCCAGAAATCTTTTGGAGAAATTCCACCAAGATGAGGAGTTATTAAAATAATTAATATTTTTAATGGGTTCCTAAGTCAAAAACTTAGGAAAATAAAACTATCAATGGGTCTTAATAGGAATATGGGTGAGAAACTTCTAAATGACGAGAATCAAGTCTGTTTTAATCTTAGCCATTGGTTAGGGACTAAATCTCGGCCATTGGTTCATCAACAGGAAAAGTATAAGAGGAGGCTTGAGGGTCAGTTAGAGATACACTTAAGAGATCAAAGAGTTCGATTTTTCTGGGGTGAGGTTTGCTGAGAAAATTGAACAAGTGATCTGTTGCAGCAGAGGGGCAGGGATAGTTAAGGTCAAAGAATTTTCTCCAGGACCTCGAATACACAGCAGAGAGAGGCAGAGAGACGCCAGAGGAGGCATCGCAAACCCTGTGAGGCTGAAGCTGGGCTAGGAAGGGCCCACACATTTCCAGCAAAAGAGAAGAACCACCATCTAGTAGGAATCTGAATTCAGCTCGAGGAGCAGCAGAATCAATTGGAAAGGCTGATGTCAGAGCTTTAGGAGGTAGAGGAGGCAGCACAGTGTCCTAGTGTGCTCCACGCAGGCCCATGCAACCACTACGTAGGGGAAGCGCAGTCGTAGCCGAGGATGATCAGTCTAGTTGCTGGAACAAAGATACTTTTGCCGGGTGAAGTAAGGTAATCTCACTTAGGTTTCTACTAGTCTATTTTTATCTTTGTAACTGGATAGCCAAGAGGGAATCCAGAGTGTATTCATAACTATTGCTTAATAATAAAACCCTCAGAGCTCTTGCACCGGTTTTACCGCATTGGGATTTTTCTAGGAATGTTTGTCCAAAAATAACAATGTCCCTTGTGTGATTGTCTCATTTTATTTCAGTTCATGATCTATATGTATGTGCAGTCTGCAATAGTGTTTTCATCGCTATTTAAATAATTAAATAACTTGTTGAATGTAAAGAACAAGTAGGAGATGATAAACCAATGATTGCAGTAGGATTTCTGATGTGTAGATTCAGAAATTGTCACAATGAAGATTGATGTGTCTGAATCTTTGATGCCAAAGATTCTCTACTATCATCGTTGTTGAAGTCAAAGCTTGGTATGGCACGCTTGTAACATTTAACTTTTACAGGCCTCCAACTCGTATTCCAAATGTAATCGATTTCTGTTTATCCAACAAATCCTTTACGACACAATAGGTTTTAAGAAACTCTACCTTTACGTTATGATCTGCAATCATAGAGACAAAGATCAATTTCTTTTTAATTCCTGGTACATACATCACATTTTGGATGCACCTGATATGACCATCAGGCAATATCATAGGAATGTCTCCATACCCTTTAATCTGGTAAGCTCTGTCATCACCAAGGTAGATATTAGCACCACTGTTGGTTTCTTTAAAAATTTCAAACCAGTTCTTATTACCTGTCATGTGAGTGGATGCTCTAGAATCCACAAACCAGGTTTCGACCTCATCAATTTCAAAAGTAAGAGCATAATCAAACACAACCAATTTGAGGTCATGATTCTGATTTTTGTCAACAAAATGCCCTGTATTCTTCTTCTGTCTATGTCTAGCTTCATCAACCTTCTTTTTATAACAATGTTTAGCAATGTGACCAGATTTACCATAGTAAAAACACTTGGTTCCTGAATCAATTCTAGTCGAAGACATATCTTGAAGTGGCTTTCTCTAGGTTGTACCACTGCCTTCTTGTCTTGCTCTTAGTTTCCCTCTGAAAGCATTTTTCTTTGCCATCAATGCGAGATCTTCATTCTGAGGGTTCAGATCCATCTGCCTCTCTTCTTCTTACATCAAGTTTCCTGTCAATTCTTCGAAAGTGGGGCTTTCTCCCTCACGTGCGTTCAACCCTGTAATAAACATCTGATAATCATCAATCATACCATTCATGGTAATCATGACAAGATCATTGTTCAACACTTTCTCCCCTATATCATCTAGCTTGTCTTTCAGCGCTTTAATTTGAGAGATGAATGCAGCAACTGATTCATTCTCCTCCATTCTAGTGGAGAGAATCTTACTCTTCAGGAACAATAAATGATTTGTATTATTTATCTCATACAAATCCCTGAGCGTCACCCAAATATCATTTGCAGATTTGCACTCTCTGATGTGAGGGATAATGTAATCTTGTTAATTTTAGGTATGTTCTATGTTGGAGCAATTTCCTTAATTTCTTTTCAATATTAGCAATCACATCAGCATAAAGTAAACTACAGATAGAACATAAATATAAATCACAGAAGACAAGCCAAGACAAGAGGACACAAGATGTGGCGCAAGGCAGGACAAACCTTCACAATGGGGGAAACCCTGACAATTTTCTTTTATGTTCTTCAAAGTTCAGTAGAGAAAGAGAGAGAGAGAGAGATAGTACATTTACAACAGAAGTCAACACTTTGACTTATCTAGATCTAGCATAGATCATTTCGTATAACGATGAGATCAGTTCAAGACATTCTGCTTCAACTGATTCTCCAAGGTGACTCCTTCACCTATCATCATTCTGCATCTCGTCCATTTGCTGCACCTGACCGTGTAGCACCATCATGCTGAATCATCATGCTGCTCATGATCATTTTGCTTCCCACACATCATGTTGTCCATGACCTCATACATCATGCTGCCCATGTGTTGTGTTGCTTCATGACGCTGCCCATTCATTATGTAGTGCTACATCCAAGTATCACTGAGCTATTCTCAACATCATCACATTGCACCTATATGATGTGTAGTCAATGACTGTTATGCTGCTCTTATTATACAGCATCATATTGCTACCCCAAATCAACAGATATGCTGAGAAAGACAGATCTAGTCTTTTCATTGTAATATGCTCCTTTAATATGGCTGAGGGGTTAGTACTGTTGTAGGGTTTCATTGATCCCATTCATGGAGGTGAATATCACTAAGGAGGTTACAGAGATGAAACCCGAGTTATATTCCTCTCGATATAGCATATACATGTGCCCAAATGCAAAGTTTTGTATCTCCTTTTGACAGTAAGAACAGATCTCATAGCTGTGCTTAGATGTCTCCATTTACAACATTGTAGGAGTTTCGTTGATGGAGTCTTCACTAACTGCAAGATTAGGGCTTGCGTGCCTGCTAAGCCTGTGTGGATATACTTGTGTGGATCATCCTCATCAACAATGTGGATATACTTGCGTGGATCATCCTCTTCAGCAGCGTGGATATCTTCATGACTGTGTATCACTGCGTGGTGTATTTTATGAATGCCCAGTATATATATTCAATGTATATATTTCCAGCGTATATACATGATGCGATGTATGGACTCCATATTACGTTAACGTGGTTCCATATTCATATGACATGAACAACGTTTGATATATAACATGAACAACATTTGATATATGAACAACATTTGTTATATGAACAACATATATTATATGAACAACATTTGTATACATATCTCACCATGAACAGGCCTACGCCATCTGCGGAATTTTCATCACATTGACTGCTGCTTCAATCTAGACATTGCCAGGACTGCGTTTCACCATAATGCCACAGCGTTCACCATAACTACACTTCATCATAATGCCATGGCTGCCCAGATTACACGCTGCCTGTTGTTCTACGCTACCGGATCTGTAAGGCAACGTAGGTTTCTTCTTGAATTGCGTTATGAGATCTTGAGCCATCCGGTTTCTACGTATTGAGTGACAGCTTCTAGGGTTTCTACCATAGTAGAGATTAGATCTAGATCTTAATCCTATTGCAGCTAGGGCATCATAGCAAATACTCTTAGCATTTTCTCTTTCTCCAAAACGCAGACGTGGAGAAGAGATCACATGAAGAGTGTCCAAATGTCTTCAAATCCTCTTCTATTTATACCAAAACGTATAGGTTGAGTAGACATGACGTTTGGGCTTCTTGAGCCTACATAAGTTGCTGGTCGGCTAGATAATAAATCCATAATCAAAATAAATTCATATCTCCATAAATACTTATCGAAATCGGATGATCTTTGGATCAATCCTACACCTCTCAATGAGAGGGATCCAATAAAAATATCAACTACCATAAATAAGTTGACCCACATGGAGTTTGGCCTTAGTTGCCAATTTAACACTCCCTCTCATCTAGGGAGAACTCCATCCACTGATCCATATGCCTGGCTGTACTCTCTGCCGTCAGTGCCCTACACTGCTTTGCTCAGCTTTGTTGGACTATGAAGAAGAAGAATTGATCGAGAATGTCTTACGCCATTCTCCACTGACCCGAAGTCAGTCTCAGAGTGTGTACCACTGGTCCCGGACCAATCTCAACTGACTCGAAGTCAGCGTCATAGGGGGTACAACTCCTACCATTGGTCCCAGACCAATATCACAGTCTCAGAGAGTGTACCATTGGTTCCAGACCAGTCTTAACTGACTCGAAGTCAGCGTCATAGTATGTACCACTCTCACTAGTCCCAGACCAGTACTGTACTAACACAAAGTCAGTCTCAGAGTATGTACCACTGGTCCCAGACCAGTCTCAACTGACCCGAAGTCAGCGTCATAGGGGGTACGTCCACCCCGAACAGCCAGTCCTTCCTTTCTATTATCCAGCAAAATGAATAGACACAACCTACAGCAGATCCGCTGTAATATCCTCTGTTTTCTCTCACAGTCTCACCTCTCTGTTTCTTGCTCGGAGAATACACATCTATATCACAGCCTCAAATACAATGCCCTCATACAAAGAGAGGGGTTGCCTTCTAGGGCAAAAAACCCTAAACTAAACATAAGTTCTACCATCAGATTATCCGCTTAATGAACGGCTTGGATTGACTAGAAATTACTATACTTTTACAAGGCAAATTTACATATGTTTTTAGCTTCGGGGGCG
>APFE030332214.1:43706-78423 GCA_000404065.3 Pinus taeda
CCTTGTTTGAAGCCGAGGGTTTTTCATATAGTTTTTCCAACGCCTTAATCAAAACCTCTGTCATTGTTTCCTTCGAAATGTTGAAGGCGACCGACGCTGCGAGGCACAACCATACTGTTCTGAGTGCCTTTCTATTGAGAAGGTTCCCATTCTTCATCTATCATACTTGTCGGCATCTTTGTTTTTCCACCCAATGGTAGGTACAGATCCTTCTGATACAGATAATATTCCATCTGCATCTTCCACAGCCAGAAGTTTTGGGCGTTAAATTTCTCAACCCTAAACTTACCATCTTCCACCATTGCTCCCACTTGAATGAGGAACCCTTCTTTCCTGTGAGTTTATCAGCGAAATAGACCTTCGGCTCCATGAATACTTATCGGAATCAGATGATCTTTGGATCAATCCTACACCTCTCGATGAGAGGGATCCAATAAAAATATCAGCGACCATAAATAAGCTGACCCACATGGAGTTTGGCCCTAGTTGTCAATTTAACAAGTCTTTCACTGACAATTTCAACAACACCTTCAGTTTGTTTTCCCTCTTCTCCCAATCCTGAATCACTGCAGCTATTCCACCTCTGGCTATAGTTGGCTTTGCTTCGTCCCCATTTGCAATCGCCCATACACTTTGCACCTCAAATAATGTCTACAATTTGAATTTCCAATTTGAATAATTCGACCCATCAAGCTTATTTCTCTCGTTCAGGTATGCTTCTGCCATATGATTATTCATTTGACCGGATCGATCTATGGACCTACCTCAAGATCCTCGATCTCCAATAGTCGATCTAGTCAACAGTGAAAATTACACAAGCGATCTCAAAAAAAGGGAAAAACGTACCAAAGGGTGCAATATCTGAGGCGATCTCCAAGACTCAGCTTCTGATTCGATCCTCAACAGGATCTCAACAACGATCTCCCAACTGATCAACAAGATCTACACATCCATGATATACAGTGACCCGTATCTGAGTTGATCCACAATGATCGATCCACACAATGGATCTAGAACCCGATCCACTGCACCATCGTGGATTTACAGTGTCAGATCCATGCTTTCTGCCCGCACTGCCAGAAATTGCTCTATGGAAAGGCCAATCATCGCGTTTTTCGACCCCGAATTTCGTGTTGCTCCCTTCTTTAGCCAGTGCGGGAAAGAGGGCAAAAACCTGTGATGTTGCAATTCTGCACAAGTGAAAAAAAATGCCTCTCTTCAGCCACCACGACTCTCAATTGAATCAGCCACCAAGGCTCCATTGCTGCCATTAAGGCTCTCCAACCACTAAGGCTCCACTGCTACCATTAAGGCTCTCGATTTTGCCACTAAGGCACTCCAGCCCCTAAGGCTCTCAATTCTGCCACTAAGGCACTCCAACCACTAAGGCTTGTGAAAATTTTTGAATCTAACACACCAAAAATCCTATTGCAGTAAACTAACTTGCATTACCTACTTGTGTTTTTCATTTAACAAGTTATTTTGAGAATATTCAGAAAATAGTAATGCAAATACACTGCAGCTTACACCAATATACAGATCAAGTACTGAAAGATAAATGAGACATCCATACAAAGGACACACTTATTTTTTGATTAAATGTCCCTGGAAAAACCCAATGCGGGAAAACCGGTGCAATAGATATGAGGGTTTTATTATTAAGAAGATTTATGAATACAACTAGGGTGCCAAATCCTGCTCACCCAACAAAGAATAAACCCGGCAGAAGTATCTCTACCCGGAGACAGATATTTTGACAAATCCAACAACTGGATGAACAAACCCCACAGGTTACTGTGTTGTCCCCAATGTTGGGCAACGATGGCTGGTCCAAGCTCTGTGTTGGCACTGTGTCACCTCCTCTAGGAGCTGAGTCACCCTCCCCGTGAGCCTTCTCGACTCAGAAATTCGAAACGCTGAACTTCTGCTCTCTCTGCCTCACAGAAACCTCAGTGCTGCCTCTAAGTGACTATGTTAGCTCCTCTAGCTTCTGTGTCACCCTTTCTAGAGCTTTGTTGTCTCTCCTGGTGCTCCTTTCCCTCTCTGCTATGTATTCTCGGCCTTGGACTGAAATCCCTCTGCCGAACTACCCCTCTTTTCTAGAGATCATCTCAATCAATTTCCCTCTTGAGAACTTCTCACCTCAGAAAATTGATTTCCTCAATCTCTTTGTGTGTCTTCTCCAACCGACCTCAAGCCTCCATTTATACTTTTCCTATTGAGAAATCAATGGTCGAGATTAAGTCTCTAATCAACGACTAAGATTAAATTAGACTTGATTGTCATCTCTTAGAAACTTCTCACCCATATTTTCATTAATACCCATTAATATTTTAATTTTCCTAAGTTTACATATAGGAAGCCCATTAAAAATATTAATTATTTTAATAAAAAACAATCCGGGTGGAATTTCACCAAACGATTTATGGATCTTGGAGTCTCATGTGTTCTAGCTCCTTCACAAAATTTCGGAGCTAGAGCACATCCGATGCTACCCAAAAATCAACACTCCCTCTTAACGAGGAATGTGCTCTAGCAATACTTCTAAGCAAAAGTATCACACGGATCCATGTCATCGATTCTCTATGCTGCTGATGCTCGGCTTTCTACCCCTCATCCACTGCGCTATTACAATCTGTACTGATGCCCATGACACTGCCACTGTCACTGCTGCATCTGTACTACAACTCCCTCTCAATATGCTGCATCATGCTGCCCATAACACTGCTACTGCTAACTATTGCACTGCAACTTAGTTGCTGAGAAGTAAACAACTGAAAAGTCACCCAAAATTTGACATGTCGATCAGTCTAGATGCCTCTCGACGTTGAAGCCACCTCCGCTGCTAATCTATGTTGACCCTCTGATGCTACTGCGATGTTGTTGTATCTACTCTGTGCCTCCCACACTACTGCAACACTCCACTATGATGCTTCAGACTTTGGTGCTTTAGCTCTCCCAATGTTGCTCCATCATCCCTTGCACCAACTGACTCCCGTCATTCTGTTACTGTCATTAAGGGCTCCCATAGCTGTATGTGATCCAAGAGTTTGGGCAACTCAAGGATCTTGCCCCTTCATGTAGTCCTCCCGACTACAGCTCAATATCACCCCACCTCTTTTCTAGAGGTGCATGAGCACTCATGGCGTAATCATCATCATCACCCTCTTTGTCAGCTCGTGCTGGAGCATCCTTTGAGTCAAACTTCTCTTCCTTGCCCTACTTCAAAGGACATTGTGTGGTGAAATGACCCATTTTTCCACATCTGAAGCATCTGACTTTGGATATGTCTTTTTTCTTTCTCTTTTGCTGCCCTTGTTGTCCCACTGAATTGCATCCTCCTCCTTAACTTTGATCCCTCTACTGCTGCTTCTCGCCTTGGTCAACCGTCTGATCTCTTCCTGTCGAAGAGCTTCCCATATCTCCTCCCAATTGAAAAGAGAAGCCTTGCCCAAGATGATTTGGACAAAGGTTTCCCAGACTTCAGTGATTGCATTTAGGGCGGCCATAAATTCAGGATCTGGTGTAGCCCCTATAGAAGTTCGCTGGTCACGAATCCCTTACAACCTGAGAAGGAAATGATCGATTTCTTCTCCCTTCTGCATCTAAAACTGTCTCAGCTGACTCTCAAACAACATCTTCCGCTGAACGGAAGTTCACTCGTACAATGTGGTCAAGGCCTCACACATTTCCCTTGTTGTGTCCTTCTCAGCAATATGTGGGATCACATGATCCTTGACCCCATCTAAGATCATGCACTCGCTTTAGCCTAAGCCGCCTCGTACTTCTTGAGAGGATCAACATCAACCGGAATAACAACCATTTTCAAGGCATAATCTTTGTTGTGATTTTTATCCAAAACTATTAGGATCCTGACCTTCCAGATGACAAGTTGGATGCTCCATCCAACCTGTCCTGATCCCTCAGTCTGTTAACTACCATATCTGCTCAAATGAATGTCGAGCTGGTTCTCTTCTCCCTCTTTTGCTGCTGCCTTAGAAAAACTCGGATATGGATTTCTTTGGCGCTAGAAATCCTCTAAGGAACAAGATCCCTCTGAAGTTCAATTTCCTTCACGGAAATCCTTCTGCCAACCACTGTCAAACCACCCCTCTTTGATCTCTCTTTGCTACTACTCAGCACTAGATCTAGATTTATTGGCAAGAAATCTTCTGAGGAATTGATTCCCTCTACTTTGCTTTTGCCCCACTAGGTATTGTTTTGCACCAACAAAATCAACACCACACCAACAACTCCAAATGAAGTTTGTGTTGCACCTCTAGCCTCGACAACTGGAAAAACGAGACTCAAGAGTCTCTGCGCTGACTTAGTAATCACTGTGCTGCCCTTTGCAGTAACAATGTCACCCAATCAGGCTAACGCAGGCTTTGCGTGAGCCTCCCTTGGTGACTACATCACTCATCCTTTGCACTTTCGGCCGAAAACTACGTTGTCTCCCGAGACATCTGCCTTTGCACACAAATTTTCTTCTATTGTTTCACCGATAGCTTTTGTCATCCTTGATCTGCAATCGTTCTCATACCATGTGAAAATTTATGAATCTAACAACCCAGAAATCCTTTTGCAGTAAACTGACTTGCATTTCCTACTTGTGTTTTTCATTTAACAAGTTATTTCCAGAATATTCAAAAAATATTAATGCAAATACACTACAACTTACACCAATATACAGATCAAGTACTGAAAATAAATGAGACATCCATACAGAGGACACTTATTTTTGGACTAAACGTCCCCGGAGAAACCCAATGTAGGAAAATCGGTGCAGCAGATATGAGGATTTTATTATTAAGCAGATTTTTGAATACAACTAGGGTTCCAAATCCAGCTCACCCAACAGAGAATAAACCCAGCAGAAGTACCTCTATCTGGAGACAGATATTTTGGCAAATCTAGCAACTGGATGAACAAACCCCACAGGTGACTGTGTTGTCCCTAGTGTTGGGTAGCGATGGTTGTTCCAAGCTCTATGCTGGAACTGCACCACCCTCCCAATGAGCCTTCCTGGCTCAGAAATTCGATATGCTGAACCCTTGCTCTCTCTGCCTCACAAAAACCCCAGCTGCCCCTAAGTGACTGCGTCAGCTCCTCTAGCCTTTGCGTCACCCTTTCTGGAGTTGCGTTGTCTCTCTTGGTGCTGCTTTGCCTCTCTGCTATGTATTCTCGGCCTTAGACTGAAGTCCCTCTGCCGAACTGCCCCTCTTTGCTAGAGATCACCCCAATCGATTTCCCTCCTAAGAACTTCTCACCTCAAAAATCGATTTCCTCAATCTCTCTGTGTGTCTTTTCCAACTGACCCCAAGCCTCCATTTATATTTTTCTTGTTGAGAAATCAATGGCCGAGATTAAGTCTTTAATCAACGGCTAAGATTAAATTAGATTCGATCCTCGTCTCTTAGAAGCTTCTCACCCATATTTTCATTAATACCCATTAATATTTTAATTTTCCTAAGTTTAGACTTAGGAACCCCATTAAAAATATTAATTATTTTAACAAAATACAAGTTGGGTGGAATTTCAACAAACAATTTTGGCGTCTTGGAGATCTCATGTGTTCTAGCCCCTCCACAAAATTTCGGAGCTAGATCACATCCGATGCTACCCAAAAATCAACAAGGCTCTCAATTTGGCCATTAAGACTCACCAACTCTGATACCATGTTAAAAATGGGAGCTAAAACTTATAATCTGAAACTAGAAGCTCGCAGGTGAGCACGCTGCACCTGGAGGCTACCCACGCAGAGAACGCTCTATTCAATTAATCATAAAATCAAAAATATATAAGTTTACATTAATTTAGGGAGATTAGAACTAACTCCTAGTAAATAGGAACTAATCCTAATCTAGGACACTCGTACAACTGAGAAACAAATTCTCTCCAATAATACAATATTCTCCATTATTTAACTTTGCTCATCGATAGAAATAACCCTGTCACATCTTAGAAGAAAAATTGAACCTTGATGTGACAGATATTACCCCCCCTACTTGACCAACCAGTCATTCCCCTAGATACAACGAGTGCAATAAGAGTTGGATGTTGATTGCTTTCTCAGTATGAAGGCCAAACAGGTGAGCAAGCTGCACCTAGAGGCTGCCCAAGCAGAGAACGCTCTATTCAATTAATCATAAAATCAGAAATATATAAGTTTACATTAATTTAGTGAGATTAGAACCGACCCCTAGTAAATAGGAACTAATCCTAATCTAAGACACTCGTTCAACTGAGAAACAAAATCTCTCCAATAATACAATATTCTCTATTATTTGACTTTGCTCATCGATAATAATCCTGTCACGTCTTAGAAGAAAAATTGAACCTTGATGGGGTAGATATTACCCCCTACTTGACCAACCAGTCATTCCCCTAGATACAGCTAGTGAAATAAGAGTTGGATGTTGATTGCTTTCTCTAGCATGAAGGTCAAACATATGATTGGAACACGAACATGCAAAGAAGCATTAGGAATTTGCTTGCTACTTGCGGAATTGAATTTGGTTGATGGGAAGTAAGAAGAATTTACAATGACAACCCAATCGCTATCATGCTTACTATTAATTGAAATTGTCACACAAGGTTAAAGCATCTTGACAAGGGGTGAAGTTTGGTTAAATTCGTTTAAAGTAATGCCGACGTCAATTGAATGGTTGTAGATGCCTTCATGAAAGACATGTCAAGTGACAGTCAAGAATTATGTTGAATTAAGTTGAGGATTTGTGGATAGAGTATGGAATCATGGATCAAGTTTCAATTGGGACTTAGAAATTTGTTGAATTGCCAAGTGGGAGATTGTTGGCAATGTTGAATCAGAATGTTTGAACGATTTCACCAAGTTGTTTGATATTTGAGTATCAGGTTTGGAGAAGATTGTGATAGTGGAATCAACTGGAGGATATTGATACCAATTGATTGTTTATATGTGTAGATTGAATGAAAGGGAGCCGAAGGTCTCAAGCCATTGAAAATGGTAGTGATCTCGATGTTGATAGATAACCATTTTGGTGCCTAAGTGATTTGGGAAAGTTAGAGAGCTTTACTGCAGATATAGGTGTTAGTACTCTAGCAATGTCCATTGTGGTGGTATCATGTCCATTTACTATGATGTTTAATGAAATATTTTAAAGGATATGTCACCGTTTCCCAATTTGCCTGAATGTGTCAATGCCATTGATTTGATTTTAATTGTGTTTAACTGCAAATAATGGTCCTCGTTCTGTTTGCATAACTTGCTGCGTCAAGTTCTTTTATGATTTCTAACTCATTTCGCAGATGAATCCTTTTCCCCAACAAGTGAATGAACATTCAAGTGCTTTGATCCTTGGAAGCTTCCATAGCAGAGTGGTGTGAGGATAGCATTTGAGAATACTGTTCTTGTGAGACATGACGTACCAATAAAATCAAGTTCTTAGGAGTGAGAGACATTTGTACTGTTCGTAGTCGTTGAAATAAAGGATAATGTACTATGTCTGTCTCGGTGCACATATGCACGTGATATAACTGAATGTATTTTTGGCATGTTGGTTGTTGTCTATATTTTGACATGCGTAGTAAGTATTACATAACATATGGCCTGTTTAAATGGACTACTGGTATGACATTGATAAATGGTAGTGGACTTCTATGTTTAAAATGCCTATTATAGAAGTGGTGTTTGGTTCTTTGTTACTCTCTCATGAATGCAAACCCATACAAGTGGTGGGAATATATCAATGCCTATTACAGTAGTGTTTGGTCATTTGTTACTCTCTCATGAATATAAACCTGCACAAGGGGTGAGATTATATTAATGCTTATTACAGTAGTGTTGGGCTGTTTGTTGCTCTCTCGTGAATGTCAACCTGTATAAATAGTGAGAGAATTATTGTATAAATAGGCTATTGACTAATAGGAGACTTTCTCCAAATCTGGCTAGTCTTGGACCAATTCTCTCTGTTATAATAAATAGACACATAATTCCAATCTAAAGTACGAATAATTTCTGTTTCACTATATTTTTAACTAAACAAATTCCAATGCTTTGAAGTCTTTCGTTGATAGCTTGATAGCTTGAAATGCATTCTATTACATATTCTAAAAATTATATATCTACATTTTTTGTCAATTGTTACAAACATAAATTGACTCTTTTTGTCCTTTTGCTTTGTTTTTAATTGCCATCTTGTTTCTTGTCCAAGTAACATTGATGGTTTTCTTTTAACTTGATTATGTTTTATAGATCGTCTAAAACAAGGCTGCCCCGTGTAATTGTGTGACGTTTAACATCTACTGCCATTAAATTTCTTAAAACGATATGGTTTGCAACTTTGCATTTTATTCGATCAATCTTCAGGCGTGCGAGAGGATAATGTATTCTTGTGAAAATAATTATCGATTAGTTCTAGTTTGTGACCTTGGGTCGTGTTTATTCGACGTTTAGTTATATTGTTATATTTTATAGAATAAATAGAACGTGTACTGTTATAACGGTGTGGTAATTCAGATACAGAGCATTCATTGTCAGCAGGTTGTGTAAAATCATATATGCTATGGTTCAAGTTGGTTTGTTTTTTTTTAAGCCAAAAAGGACGAACTATTAGTTTGCATACCCCTAATTGGCAAGGTATGTAGCTGGCAAGTATACAATTCCGCTGATAGAGATAAGAAATTTGTTTATTAATAATAGGCACACAAAAAAACAATTTCAGAGGTGGTGGAGTATGTACACATTATTGTGATTTGTCTTTGTTTATAGTTGTGATTTGTTTTATAAACAAAGAGTTTCATATATACTAATTTAGTATCTTAGTGGTCAAAAACCTTAAATTAGATTATTATTATTATTAAAAAATAAAAATAGAAAAAAAATAATGTTAATATAAAATTTGAATATTGTACTGTTGTTGAATTGCCTATTTTATTTTTTTGGAAACAGGTTTCTTCTCCATCGTCTTAGCAGGACGTTTCCTTATCTTCGCATTGTGGCATTGGTTGATTGGTAAAATTTTCTAGCTAAATTCCTTAATGGAAGCTTCTGCGGTCAACACCAGGCCACTCAGAATATTATGTTTTTCTTTTGAAGGAATCCATCTGGCTTGGCAATTGTATGCACGTATAAGTTTGGAAGCATAGCCATGGGTTTGGAAGCATCTAAATATGGTATATGGACATTTAAATTTCATTACTCACTGAGAGTCTTTCTTTCTTTGTTCGGGACTGAATGAAATATTCTTAGTATGCACGTATAAGTTTAGAAGCATAGCTCTGGGGTTGGAAGCATCTAATATGATATATTGGCATTTGAATTTCAATTTCTTTAGTTCGGGACAGAATGGAATATTCTTAGTTCTGTATAGATGACTTGCTCCCTGTTTCCTCCTTCAGTTTGTGATGTTAAGTGGTTAGGTTTAAGATCGAAAGACCTTCAACTTGTGCCAGAAAACGCACATCTTAAATTCAAGCCACGAGATCATCAATTGGCCCAAAGCTTGCTTTCTTCAAAGATGCTGCAGGTATGTGGCAAGCATGCTCTTTAGTATGAAATTCTGAACAATCTTTCAAGGAAAGCAGCAAGTTAATTGATTGATGACATATGTGTATCAGAACCAAAGCAAGTACAGGGAGGAGCTTTTACACATGGTTGAAGTTGGCAGTAGGGTTGAAATAGAAGCCCTATATGTACATGGATATGATTTTTTGGGGCGGCATATTGCTAGGAAGATTGTACAAAATGATTACATTTAATTAGAGGTTCAGGAAAATATTTTAGTTAAATGAAATCAAAATGTATCTTGTATTGTGGTTAGGTTGGCCAGGGGCCTTCGAAGTTCCATTTCGAATGTAGTTACTTATAGATAACATTGTTTACATGAAAATGAAACGGCATACCGCGAAAACAATTTATGAAACTGTAATGAATGTAAATTATCATCATTTTCTTTCCATTTGTGTAGAATTGATTTCAAAAAGTTCATTATACCAGTGTAGATTCATCTTAACTCCGGATCTATCAAGTGCCGAGAAGGATCAAATCTCTCGAGGTGTAAATCTCTTTTTTGAGTGTGAAACTTGAGGAAAGGTTTGCACTTCGAGAGATTTGATCCTTTTCGACGCTTGATAGATTTGGAGTTAAGATTAATCTAGGCTAGTTTCAATCATGTACGGCCAAGGAAAATTTATCGGAGATATGATTAATTTTATCAGTGATATGTATATGCATCTAATATTAATATAATCATTTTAAATATGCTAAGTATGTGATTAATCTAGTCATTTTAATTTTAAATTTGCTTAGTTATTTTTGTTTGTCGAGATAATAAATATTGTTAATAACTTTAATAATGAGAAACGATGAAATAAAATTTTTGAATGCAAAGTGACAATGTAATAGTGTTGAATGATAGAAAATGTGAATAATAAGAATGTAGTCAATTATAAATAGTCTTCATTGTGAATTAATCTCAAACTATTTTCTTTTACCATTCGTATTGTCATCCTTGTTACTTTTGTCATCTTTTCATATTGATTATAAGAAAGGACATTTGAAATCGTAAATCATTTAAATATTTAGCTCAAGTTGTTGTAGTAAACATCATACTACTAGAAAATGTAACTATGTTCGGTCTTCAATAATGTACTTGAGTCATTATGTAATGTACTTGTCAAAAGAATAAAAAAAAAAAATCTTATTGTAACAATGAACTTATTAAAGCATGGGTTTCATGCTTGGGTCATCATTATATTAGTCAAAGTCCCCGTTGTGGTTATCCCAACCACAAGGAAGAGGCCAAATTGGTTGAAAGATACATTAGAAGATGCTAAAGGACATGAAGTTGCGAAAGGGTTCTCTAGGGAAAGTAAGAAACCGAAAAGGTATTTTGGTTATGTTACATATATGACAAAGTTGATTGAAGCCGAACCATCTACATTCTAGGAATCTGAGCATGAAGAGGTTTGGAAGAAAGCTATGCAAGAAGAATATCAATCCATCATGAAGAATGGGTTTTGGGAAATCTTTCCTAGACCTAGTAACAAATCAGTTGTCACATCGAAGTGGATCTATAAGATCAAACATGTTGTTGATGGAAGTATAGACGAGTACAAACCAAGGTTTGTCGCAAGGGGTTTCTCTCAAAAGGAAGGCATTGACTATGAAGAAAACTTTTCACTTACAACAAGGTACACTACCATTAGACCGTTAGTTTCATTGGCTGCTACATTGGGTGGAATATCCATCAAAAGGATGTTAAGACACCATTTCTAAGTGGGACCATTGATGAGGAAGTGTACGTCGAACAACTTGAAGGGTTTGGAGTGAATAGTTAGGACTCTCATGTTTGCAGACTCAAGAAGGCCCTATATGGCTTGAAGCAAGCACCGAGTGCTTGGTATGCAAAAATCGATTCATATTTTCTCAGAATTGGGTTCGTGAAGAGTATTGCTAATCCAAATCTATATATCAAGGTCGTGAATGATGAGCATGTCATTATTTTACTATATGCAAATGATCTATTCATTACTAGTGTAGAACGAAGAATTTAAAAATGCAAGAAGATGTTGGTAGTTGAATTTGAGATGAAGGATCTAGGATTGATGCATTACTACCTAGGTCTAGAAGTATGGTCGAGCCCTGAGGAGATATATTTGGGGAAAGGTGATTACATCATCAAGTTATTGCAGAAATTTGGGATGATGTACTCTAAGCTGATGATTACTCCTATGATCACCAACCTCAAAAAGTTGAGGAGATCCAACTCTAGTCTTGTGGGTCCTACTTCATATCGACAGTTGGTGGGTTCCCTGATGTATTTGGTAAATACTAGGCCAGATATATGTTTTGCAGTGAACATTCTTAATTAGTTTCAGTTGGAGTCTCGTCATGATCGCTAGATAGTTGTCCAACATATATTTGGTATCTTCATGGCACTATACATCACTACCTAAAGTATGATAGAAAGGAAGTCAAGCTAATTGGCTTCACAAACTTTGATTGGAGTGGCAGTGAGACCAATGGAAGGAGCACTACCGGAGGATGCTTTAGTTTGGGAGCTGTTATGATCTCATGGATGAGCAGGAGGCAAGATTCCATTGCATTGAGTAGCGCTGAGGCAGAATATGCGGTTGATGATTGGTTGTCATTGATGTCAACCAAGCAGCACCAGGGGCTACCCTGATCTTGCAAGGGAATTTTGACTCGACAACTTACTCTATTTTGAGTCAAGGATCTTCTAGATGGATTCTACTCATCGAGATGTTTCCATTGATATATGGCAAGCCAAGTAATTCTTCACGGGTTGAGAGATATTCATGTTTGAAGTTAGTAACCCCAGTTAGTGGGCTAAAACCCTATGGGGTTGTGGCATGGCACTCATAATAGGTTGTGGTCATTGAATAGTCAATAATTAATAAATATTTTCTGCCCCTAAAATCCCTCCAATGTTCACTTGTTGAGGACCCTCTCAACTCAAGACATTCATATAAATAATGACCCTCATATCCTCCTCTAGTAAAGATTTCGTGGCTTCTAACAGGTCATCGTGGCATTTTCGCTAAAACTTTTTTTTGTGAAGCTTTAGAAGCTAAAATTAAAACCCATTTGAGCTGAAATATTGATGAACCTCGTGATCGAATCTCAAATTTTGGTTCACTATATTTGCGGAGATTCGATTTGAGGAAGTTAGAGTTTTTGCAGGCTCCCAAATTCCATGTCAAACAAGTGATGTTGGGATAATTGTCATAACCTTCTCTCTGAGCATTGGATTCAAATTTCATAAATAGTCACAGAAAGAGGACAAAATTTAGTTTGTTGAGTAGCATTTTCAGGGCTGAAGGTCGCAATAGTGACATGGGGCACTTCGTACAAGTTCGCTCTACTGAATTAGGCTATAATCAGGTCATCGTGGGAGATTGGGCATAAGCCTTTCTTGAAGAATCCAATATTGATCAAACCTGTGGGGTTGCAAAGAGGACTTGGAGGGTTATTAGAGGATGAAATTTCAGACCCTGGAGATTTGAAATTACATAGATACAACAGATTCAAGATCGAGCTCCTAGAAGGCAAGAAAAAGCATGCATTCAAGGATCACTATAGTAAGGACCACACATCAATAGTCAAGGGTAAGTCTCCTACAACAAGGTATGTATGATTAATGTTTACATTGGAAATATGAGTATCATCTCTGACATATGTTTTTGCAGGACAACATAAGTACATACAAGGTCTTGGTTATATCTCTGTGTCTCTATATGTCACAATTAGTTTTGATACCACATTTTGGATGTCCTATTCTTGATACTACACATTTGATGCTATATATTCTTGATGCTACACCAAGTTTGCTAAATCTATATGATGTTGTAAGTTCATGTTACTTGTCTTGTCATAGTTGATAGAATGGTCTCTATTGTTGTACTTAGAACTTGGCCCATCACAATTCTAGGGTTTGTTATCAATTTTTATTGTATATATCTTTAGGTCAGTTTTGGATATAGTCTTGCATAGAGTCAAGGCCTATATCAAGAGTGGGGGTCTTTGTCTACAAGTGACAAGCACAGTTCAGGTTCACACTGTAATTTTAATTTGTATTTATTCATTATTATGCACTTACATGTGTTTTGCAGGCAGAGGTAAGTTGAAGGGTATTTTGTTTTGTTTTTGGATTGGTTTCGCGGGGCAAATTTTGCATGCGAGTAGAAGAAGATTCAAGTACAACTTCAAGCAAGAATTCAAGAGCAAAAGTATCAAATCAAAGGAAGCATTGTAGCGGGACATCCTTTGAAGTCTGGACAACCATCCATATATTGTGAAGACGTGTCAAGGCTAAGAGTCATCATTGTAAAGTTGTAAAAAAATCATTTGTAAAAGTGTCATCATTGGAAGAGTCATTATTGTAAAAGATTCAATCTGCCTAAAGTTGAAAAGGCATTATTGGGAGGTATAGGAGCCTCTGTTGGGATGATGTCATGGTTGAGTTACAGGTCATAGAGTGATTGGGTAATTGGTCAAGTACAAGAAAATCATTGTAATATCATTGTAACATGGATTATTGTCCCTGGGACGGGAGTCCACACTTTTGTATTTACTTTTGTCTTTATAGGGTGGCAGGGAGGTGCTAGGCAGGTGCATGAAGTTGCCTACAGGTTGGATCTTGTGAACACTCTAGGGTAATAGGCTAGTCTAGGGTGTTGGGGCATCCATTCAATTGATTATTGAAGAAACCAGGGTGTTGGGGCATCCTTCTAGTGGGAGATGGAGAAGAATGATTTTCTAGAAATCTAGGAAGTTGTTGCTTTCACTTCAGTTGGGGCTAAAATTCTTGTGGATACTGTGTCCTTTTATTTACTGTTATTATTGCATAAACATTGATAATAATTGAAAATTAACTAATGCTCTGAAAAGATTTAAAGGTGCTAATTGCCAAGGAATATTGATTCACCCCCCCTCTCAGTATTTCCAACAATTAGTATCAGATCTTGGTTCCTTCAGTAACAACTTAACTGCTGGAAGTCAGTTTTAAGAGAATAGAGATGGGAAAGTCAAAGACGCAAGTTTACAAGGATTTCAAAGGAAGGTACAGGTACAACAAAATCTGAAGAAAGTGAGTATTGTGTACCAACCCCTGATTTTGATGCAGATAATTACTAGATATGGGAATTCAGGATGGAAATTCATTTGCAAGAAAATGGAGTATGGGAATCAATTGTTTCTGGAGATACATATAACGATGAAGCTAAAAGGTACAATTCAAAGGCCATGAATGTAATTTTGAATGTTTTGCCAAATTCTGTGAAAACAAAAGTTGGTCAATGTTCAACTGCTAAATCTCTTTGGGAAAAGCTTCATAATCTTTATTCAACAAAGCAATCAGGTCAAGATGCTATTGAAAATCCAGATCCTTCTAATTATGATGAAAAAATGGGAGAAATGAATAAAACAGAATTTCAAAATCAAGTGATCAAGGTGATAAAGGAACTCAAAAGTCAAAAAGAAAAGACAAGACTTTTGGAAGTAGAAGTGAAGACAACAAAAGAACTTATCAAAGAAAATGAAGAGTTTGAGAAGATGATTAGTAGCCTTAGAACTCAATTGGAAGAAATCAAGAATACAGCGACACAAGACCTCAGGAGAGCAGTCCAACAGAAGCAACAAGAACTTGACACATTGTTTGCAGAGATTAGCGAGATCACACAATAGATGCAGGAAGGAGAAATTGAAAGGAAGGAATCTGATCAAAGTTACATATCCATTGTTGACCAAAAGCAAAAAAGAATTAGAAACATCTTCAATAGAAATAAGCAAGCTCAAGATTGAAAATGAGAAGCAGAAGGAACAGATACAGTTTCTCAACAGAGAAGTAGAGAAGACCACTCTTCTCAAGCTATAGGTTGAGGAGGCAGAAAAAAGAAGGAAGATCTTGAAAAGATGGTTTCAAGAAGATCTTGCTCAAAAGCAAGAAGAACTTGATGCAACTTGTGATGAGATCAACAAACTCAAGGGATCACAAAAAGAACACTTGCAAGATAAGACAGATGAAGAAGCAAAAATGAAGGCAATTAAGGATGGTAAAGCTCTAGTTGATGAAGGTACAAGTTCCACATCTTCACAGGATGATTCTAAGAAGGAAGTTGATCAAAGTGAAAAGCTAAAGAAGAATGTTGCAACTCCAAAAAACAAGACCAAAGCAATCAAGAACAAAAGACCACAAAAAACTACAACACCGCTTCCAAAGTGTAGGTTTTAACCCCGTACAGAAATTACCTGCATATGAATTTTCAAACACAGAAAATAAACAATGCGAGAGCATAACACATAAAACATATACATAGAGATTTTCGCCTGGATCACAAAATTGGGACTACTAGATTGACTTTTCATTATTTTCCTTTCAGTGTTACAATACATATTTATACATGTCGAAGCGTCCAATGTCGTGGATCGAAAACTATCGCGTCCAAAACCATGGACCGAAAACCATCGCGTCCAAAACCATGTGCGAAAACCATGTGATCCCCCTACTGTGCAATTAACACAACGAAGGGGGGGCTCCACCCCCCTTTAACCCCTTGGTTAACTACGTAGGCTAGTCGTGGAAAGAATATAACACAACCCAACATTCTCCCACTTGTTGTTTTCTTTCTATAACGCCCATTGTTTCTCTACACCAAGAGAACTTCTCAGAGCTCACAGATTTTGTCAATGCATCTACAGTATTTTTCAAAGTGTCCACATTTTCCAGCAACACCTTTTTGTCTTTTATCATATCCCTCAAAAAGTGATACTGAACATCAATGTGCTTTGTCTTTGAATGATAAGTAGGGTTCTTTGCTAAGAAAATTGCACTTTGGCTATCACACTCTATCCTTATAGCTCCCTGTACTAGCCCCATACTTGAACACAATCTCTGCAACCAAAATCTTCCTTGCTTGCATGAGTGGCTACCATGTATTCTGCCTCTGTAGTTGATAGTTCCACTACAGATTGTTTCTTACTCATCCAACTGACTGCACCTTCAAATAGGTTAAACGCATACCCACTTGTAGATCTTCTTTGATCTAGATCTCCAACCTAGTCTGCATTAACAAAGCCATGAATATACAACACTCTATCCAATCTTGGTGTTCCTTGGTAGCATAAGCCATAATCACTAGTGCCACACAAATACCTGAAAACTCGCTTCATTGTTGTCCAGTGCTCATTCCCTGGTTTTGACATAAACCTGCTTAATACTCCCACTGCAATTGCAATGTCTGGTCTAGTATAGACCGTCGCATACATCAGGCTACCGACTACACTTGCATATGGAACGCGGGACATGTCCTCTTCCTCTTCTTGTGTCTTGGGACACTGTTCAGTAGATAACTTTATACCTACAGTAATAGGAACCTTCATTGGTTTACTATCCTGCATATTAAACCTCTGCAATATTGTCTCGACATTCTTCCTTTGGTTTAACCAGAGCTTCCTCTTTCCCTAATCTCTTTTAATTTCCATGCCCAAAATATAGTTTGCAACACCAAGATCTTTCATGTCGAATTTGGAGGACAATTGGGTCTTCAAATCCTGGATAATTTTTGTCATTTGCAACCAACAACATATCATCCATGTACAAGACTAGATAAATAACACTATCACCAATTAATTTAAAATACACACAGTGATCTTCTTTGCTTTTGGTGAAGCCAAGTCCCCTTATAAATGCATCAAATTTCTGATACCACATCCTTGGTGACTATTTTAACCCATACAAAGACTTCTTTAACTTGCATACCAGTTCTTTTTTACCCTTAACCGCAAAGCCTTCAAGTTGTTTCATGTAGATCCCCTCTTCCAGATTCTCGTGAAGAAATGTTGTCTTCACATCCATTTGTTCTACTTCAAAATTAAAAGCAACAACAAGAAGTAAAAGTAATCTAATAGAAGCTATGTTGGCAACATGAGAAAAAATATCATCAAAATCAATTCCTAGCACCTGGAAATAACCTTTTGTTACCAACCGAGCTTTATATTTTTCCACCTTTCCTTCTGCATTTGTCTTTTTCTTGAACACCCATTTGTTGCCAATGGGTTTCCTTCCAGCCAACAACTCCACCAGATCCCAAGCTGCATTTTTCTGCAAATATGCCATTTCATCAACCATGCCTCTTTCCAGAGTTTTCCATCCTCTGAATCTACTGCTTCCTTCACAGTTCTGGGATCATCACCAGTAACAAATAAATCAAAATTTGAATGGAAAGCAGATGGATTATACGTTTCTAGTTGCCTTCTTTCTCGAATTGATCTTCTTACACCCAGAGTTTGTGGCTCTTCATCTTCTGATTCCTCCTCTGCTGTAGAGTCTGATTCTTCCTCCTTAAGCTCAAACTCTATCTTTTCAGGTTCCTTTAGTTGGACTTCATGTTTAATAACATCTTTCACCTCTCTGAACACCACATCTCGATTGTACACAACCTTCTTTGTTACTGGGTTCCAAAGCTTTTAACCCTTTAAACCATCTTTATACCCAATAAAGATGCACTTTTTAGATTTACTATCCAACTTGGTTCTTTTTTCCTTTGGAACATGTATATATGCATTACATCCAAATACCCTCATATGTGAAAGAGAGGGTTTTTTACCAGTCTATACCTCTTGTGGAGTCTTATCCTCCAACATTGATGAAGTTGATCTGTTGACCAGGTAACATGTAGTCTCCACTGCCTCTACCCATAATTCTTGTCTTAACCCAGCACCACTGACTATGCTTCTTGCCCTTTCCATCAACGTCTTGTTCATTCTTTCTGCAACTCCATTTTGCTCAAGTGTGTATGGAGTAGTTTTCTACCGTGCTATACCACACTTCTTATAGAATTCTTCAAATTCCTTGCTGCAAAACTCTCCACCATTATCTAACCTCAACACCTTTATCTTCTTCTCTGTTTGGTTTTCCACCAAAGCCTTAAATTCTTTAAACCTGTCAAAGACTTCAAATTTCTTCTTAAAGAAATATATTCATGTATTCCTTGAGAAGTCATCTATAAATGATACATAGTACATAGACTTACCCCATGATGGAACCTTCACAGGTCCAAACACATCACTGTGCACAAGCTCTAATATTTTTTTTTCCCTCTTACCACCAGAGGGGAAACTCACTTGATTTTGCTTCCCATATACATAATTTTCACAGAAATCAAAATCCAGAGAGATATTACTCATAGCTTCTACCATACCTTTACCATGAAGTATTCGAAGGCCTTTCTCTCCAATATGTCCAAGCCTTTGATGCCACAGCATGGTCTTCTCTCCAAAGACCACTAGAGTTTTTGCTCCACTTTGAGTTACCACAGAACTGTTGCACCCATCAACAACAATGCTACCTTGCAGCTTGTACAGAGTTCCAACCCGAACTCCCCGCATCAATACTAGTGCTCCCTGAACCATCTTGCAAGTATCCTTCTTGAACACTATTTTTACACCTGCATCATCCAGCTTGCTTATAGAAATCAGATTTCTGGCCAATGTGGGAATATGCAGAACCCCTAGAAGTGTTCTAACCCTTCTACCTTGCAACCTCAACTTTAATTTTCCGCAACCAACGATTCTAGCCTTCCTATCATCCCCTAAGAAGACATCACCACCATCATATTTATCATACTCGCAGAACCACTCTCTATGGGGAGTGAAGTGAAAGGATGCACTTGATTCAATCAAAGATGTCTCATGATCTACATGTGTACTTGAAGAATCCAAGTACACATCCCCATCTTCATCTGAGGTGGTTTTTGCCTCTGCAAAAGGAGCATCATCAGATACCGTTCCTTTTTTAGGAGCTTTATGTTTATAATCCCTTTTGTAATGCCCTTCTTTTCCGCATTTCTAGCACACCACCTTTACAGGTTTTCCTGGAGATTTAGATATCCCTCTAGATTTAGATCTCCCACTCAATGACTTATTTTTGTTTCTATTCTGGGACCGTCCTTGTACAGACAAGGCATCACCATTCTGGCTCTCCATATTTTTCTGTCTCATCTCCTCCGTCAGTAAGCATGAGACTATTTCATCAAACTACAAGGTAGTTGCATTTCTACCTATTGCAATAACCAGACTATCCCATGAATCTGGTAGAGAACACAACAAACTAATGCACTTACCTTCATCTAAAATTTTAATATCAACAAATAATAGCTGATTTACCACAATATTAAATGCATTCATATGTTCTATCACCGAGTCTCCATCTTTCATCCTCAGGTTATACAGATTTTTCCGCAGGAACAGTTTATTCACCAGAGACTTAGATTAGTACAAAGTCCCTAACTTGTCCCACAAAGCCTTCGTCGTAGTTTCCCCTGATACATTCAGCAATACTGAATCCGAGACAAACAATCATATTGTGCTCTTTGCCTTCCAATCCAACTTCTTTCATTCTTCATCGGACACTCCAGTTGGTTTAGTACCTGGATCTACTGTGATCCACTGATCTTTATCCACCAACAGATCCTCCATCTTGAGTTTCCATAACTCAAAACTCTGACCATTAAATTTCTTGATCTCTATCTTTCCACTGATCGCCATCTTCTTTCACCACCAGAATCAATCCCACAAATCTTCCATTGAACAATTTCTACCACAGGCCCAAGTGAAATCCCTCAACTACAAAGGCGTCCCCTTGAATCCAAAAGGGGTCTGATACCAAATGTAGGTTTTAACCTCGTATAGAAATTACCTGCATATGAATTCTAAAACAAATAAAATAAACAATGCGAGAGCATAACACATAAAAAACATATACACAGAGATTTTCCCCTAGATCCCAAAACCGGGACTGCCAGCTTGATTTTTCATTATGTTCCTTTCAATGTTACAATACATATTTATACATGCCAAAGCATCCAATACCATGGAACGAAAACCATCGCATCCAAAACCATGGACCAAAAACCATCGCGTCCAAAACCATGGACCGAAAACCATCGCGTCCAAAACCATGTACGAAAACCATGCACAAAACCATAGGTAGGTCCGCCCAACCTAATATAGGGTCCAAAAAAAAATTCCTTGGGGCGTTGCCCCGAACCTCGTAGAGGGGTGCTACCCTCCCCCCTCAAACCCCCCAGATAGGGGGGCAGAAACCCTCCTGTTGCCAATCGGAGCAACAAAGGGGTGGCTCCGCCCCCCCTCTAACCCCCGAGTTAACTACGTGAGCTAGTCATGGAAAGAATATAACACAACCCAACAATAATTTATTATCCTTCTTAACTTGCTTGAAGGACATTTTTTTGTAAGGTTGTAGCCGTAAAAATACCCAGTCACCTACATCAAAACTTCTTTCACTATGATGTTGATCTTCCTATAATTTCATTTGGTTCTATGCCAAAGTGAGGTTATCCTTTAAGAGTTGGAGAAGTTTTTATTGATGCTTGATGTGATCTTCCATTGCTTGAACCTTAGAATTTTCTCTTAAAGATGATGTGAGGATGGTGTATGATATCTATAAAGTGCCATAAATGGGGTCATTTTTGTTGAAGCGTTATACCACCATTCAACCATAGGTAACCACTTGACCCATTGTGTTTGTTTATCATATACAAAGCAATGAATATATCCTTCCAAACCTTTATTTACTATCTCTATTTGTCCATCTATGTTGAGAGTTTGAGGAGTGGTAATTCCTGCTAATGCATTACAAGATATGGTCGGATTCATTTCTTCTCTCTCTGGGGATGGTTTCATGTGTATATCCTCTTCTTTTGACATTTCTTGATCCTTTTCTTCCTCCTCTTCAAAATCTATGTAAAATAATTTCTGCTCAGCACATTTATGACCTTTAGTGTATTTTCTATCACAACTATAACAAATCCATTTTGCTCTTTTTTCTTCCAATTGTTGTGGTGTCTACCTTGTAGGTTGTGGAAGGCTAGGGGCAGCAACACTTCCATCTTTATAGTTGTGAGTGGTAGGTTTCCTTGTTGCCATAATTTTGCTTTCAATTTTTCTTGCTAACATGAATGCCTTTTCCAATGAATCAGGTTCCCAAAGGTGAACCTCATGTTGGATGTTATCCTTTAAGGTCCCTATGAACATATCAATCCTATCCTCCTATGGAATATCATTTACCCTTATATTCAATTTTTGGAAGTCCTCAATATGTTCCACCATTGAACCCTTTTGTTTGAGATTTATCAATTGACTAAATAAGGTGTTGCTCTTTGTATCCTCATAATGTTCCATCATTTCCTTCGTAAAAATTAACCAAGTGACAATTTTTTTATGAGACAAAGGCCATCGATACCATACAAACAAATTGGATTCCAAATATAAAGTTGCAATGCATAACTTTTGTGTGTTTACACATTATGGAGATCGAAATATTGCTCCACCTGTAGTATCCATGTTATAGGATCCTTTCCATCAAACTTCCTCATATCGATCTTTGGAACATGGTGGGTCTTCGATCTAATGTTAGAGTCTATGAAATCATTATTAACATTTCTTTTATTCCCATCATGAGTTTCATCCAATACATTTTCGCCATTAGGAATCATTTCTTATATCAACCTTGTCAAACCTTCCTTGAACCTTCCATGTCTACTTTTAAGCCATTCTTAAAATATTACATATTATATCTCATGTCATCCATATTAGCTTTTATGTCATTCTTCAATCCTTCCATGTCTCATTTTAATCTATTCTTCAAACCATTCATCTTAGCTTCCATTTCATTTTTGCTTACTCTTTGTCAAAGAAAAAATTGTTGCACTTGTTCTCATAATTTTGATATATCATGTTGCATTTCTTCTTCTTCTTCATGCGTCATAGTAGAAATTTCGGGTTGTTTACTAGGTGTTTCCATCATCTTTCTTCGGGGAACCAATTAATGAGTAGTATGCTTCACTATTCCCTTTAAATCACTTCAAATTATTTTTTCAAACAAAACTTATGCAAATTTTAAAAAAATACACACCTTTTTTTCTTTCTTTGTAGGCGCTCAATATTGAATATGTTGTCTCTCTGTAATGGAAAATCTCCAAGGTTTGAAATTGTGTTGTGGTAGCCCTCTGAGTCCTCTTTCCAACCCCACAAGTCTGATCAACATTGGATTCTCCAAGAAAGCGTTATGTTTAATATCCCACAATGACCTGATTATAGAATGGTTCAGTAGAGCGAACTGGTACAAAGTGCCACGTGTCACTATTTCAAACTTTGGACCTGAAATCGATTCCCAACAAACTACAGTGCATCCTCTTTTTGTAACGTTTTACGAAATTCAAGTTTTATGCTTAGAGAGAAAGTTATGACGATTTTCCCATGGTCATTTGTTTGATATGGAATTCGGGAGCCTGCCAAAACCCTAACTTCCTTACATCATAACTCCGAAAATCTAGTGAGAAAATATCTGAAATTTGGTCACAATGTTCATAAAGGTTTCTTCTCAAATGGGTGTTTTTCAGCTTTTGAAGCTTCTTATAAAACGAGTTATATAAAAAATTCCACGAAGACCTCTTTGAAGCAGCGAAACCCTAGAACCCAAAGCTCTGATATCAAATGTTATGCAACCAGCTCACAAAATAGAAGAAAATATAGATCAACGAATTCAAAATAAGCTTCTTCCAGGGGGAAACCTCCTTTACATTACACAAATGAACAATTCTTGGATGATACAAATGAAAAAGCCTCCTTTCTCTATATAGGAATCTAAGGGATAACAATATAATCAGAGTCGACATAACAATAATAATGTAAGGGCACAATAATAACAATAGTGGGCTTCTATGGGGCTCAATAATAACAATATGGGGACTGCATGGGCACAGCAATACAATCATGGGGTTGCACTAATAACAATAAGGGCCTACACTATTAGTATAGGAACCTAACAAAATGGCATTTTTGGCACATTTATTTATGAAAATAATGGAAATTAGGAGAAAAAGGAGGTGAAACGTCACAAGTTGCATGTGAGGAGGAAAATGAACGAAAATAATGGAAAATGAAGAAAATAGAGGCCTCATTCATAAAAAGGCTTCTCAGGATCAGTGGGTTACCTTTTTTTCAGATCAGCGTTGGAGCTCTCTTATTATTATATCTCTATCTCTCTCATACTCTTGGATACTTAGAGATTTCTTGGAGCAGTTTTGGAGGATGTGCAATACTTGGATTCTTGGAGAAAGAAGGAAAAGGAAGAGCAGGAAAGCACAAGAAGGCATCGGCATCAACAACTACATCAGATTTTCTTGTAGGTACCAAGTTGCATGTATGATTTATTCATTAGTTTTGGAATGCATGGCATATGCATGTGTTTTCTTGGTTGTGATCTGTCATTAGCATGGAGGATTGCCTGGATCAATAGTGGATTGCCTAGCCTTTCCATTTCCTAGAGAGCCATGGTGATTGTGGGTTTAATTTCGTTGTTTTGTTTTGTTTGGTTACCATATTTCCATAGCTTGGGTTGAGTTATTAGTCCTGGGAGCCCAAGTTGAACGCTCTAGAAGCCCTATAACAGCTTGGGTTGAGTTACTAGTTCTAGAAGCCTTGGTTGCACAAACACTCTAGAAGCCCTTGGTGGGTTGAGTTACTAGTCTTGGAAGCCTTGGTTGGACAAACACTCTGGAATCCCTGTATAAGTTGTGGGTTGAGCTACTAATTTTGAAAGCCTTGGTTGGACAAATGCTTTGGAAGCCCTGGAAGGCTTGGATGGAGACCAATCCAATGATGGTTTTGGTGATGTCCAACCATGAGCTGGAATCATTGTTTGATGGGTTGAGGTTGATGGCCTCTAAAAGCCCTCGATGAGTTTTGATTGATTTTTTTAATGAGATACCACATTGATGCTTGGAACAAGGCATGGAGGTGAATGGATGACAAGAGATTTGGCTCAACCATTCTATGGTCGGGTGGAACGTGGTAGTCCCATCTCCAGTTGGTTCATTGTAGTCAATAATGAGAAATTTTTTCCCTTGATTTTCATGTGTAAAGGTACTAATGAATTTATGGATTTGATGGTTGTCATGTTTATTGTATTTTGTTCCTATTATGTTGGTTATATGCACATTTTATGGCAGCAATTATCATTGTATGGCCTTCAGCATGCTTTTACTTGTATGTGAATGGATAATGTGCCTATGACCTAATAGATGATAATGCAGCAAATGGCATGAGGGAACAATGGTTCATAGCAATTCTCGGATAAGTATGAGATCCATACACTTAACTCTTTTATTTGCACCTGTAGATTTCATGTCTATGATATGTTTGAAGAAATGTTTATCATGGCTAGTAGGGGTCCAGTCAAGGTCTTGAACAAGTATTTGCTTTAGTACTGTCATTTCTATGTTACTTTACTGATTTGAAGACATGGATCAGTTCTAGGTAGTGACTTTGGCTCTGAGCCTGAAAAGGTGGCTCAAATCCCAGATTTGTCAGCACAACAATGACAATTATGGTCCATAGTCGCTGGTAGGCAAGCCTGTGAGAGCGACTTTAGGTTTTTGGTCACTCCCTTGCCCATAGCATGAGAGCGACTATGGCCCAAGAGACCTAAAATAGCAGTGGGACCAAGGGACAGGTTGTTTGAGTGGCTGACTTGTCTTCTGAGGGTTTTGTTGATGATGTTGGATGCATGTATAGTGTGTTTCCATCGGTTCCACTTCGTTAATGTGACTTAGGAGGTCAATTCATACCATAGTGACCTCCCATCGCATGTTTACCCTGACTGGTCGGTTGCTTGGGTAGATATGGGAGGAAGGTATTACAAAGTGGTATCAAAGCATGGTTTACCCCGCAGACTGGATGGGCTATGTGTTGGTCATGCATGCATGTCAATTGCATGTGTGTCTCTTACACTTATATACTTGTTATATTTTCTTAATAATTGATTAGGTTTGTAGTATGGTTATCATGGAGAATTTGGTATTGCTTTCATGAAATGCATTGTCATAAGTATGTGACTGACTGTGTATGGATTGTATGTCGCTTACATGTTTATTTTATGGTGCCTACTTACATCCTTGTATGTTAGGTTACATTCTTGAATATTTGGACTATATGTATTAGTCTTGTAGGTTGATTACAAGATTTGATCGCTTATGTTCGATTACATGCGTTTATGCGCAGGTGTAGTTGATTTGGAATTTCTTATGCATATTGTTGGTTGCATGTGGAAATGATGGAGTAATGGTTGTTGTCATGCATGGGGTCATAGCATGCATTGTTGATATGGCCTCGCATTGATGATTGGATCCTAGTTAAAGTGATGCTTATGTGTTGATACATTTATTGGTGTATCCCTATATGTTTTTATGATTATGTTATACATGTATCACGCTAATTTGGTGATCTTGAGGAAAAGGTATCCTCCCCAAGCTATACTAAGGTACGTTGGTTCAATGTGATTTGGTATAGCTGACATGATATGCCTTGTAGGAAGAAATATCAAATAGCTAGCAAGATGGTTGACTACAGAGACTCTCCCTACAAATTCAAAGAGCAGTATAGTGTTGGGAAATATTCCGAGTTGGCAGTGACACTGAGAAGCCTAAAGGAGGAGATAAGGAGTTTTAAGGCAAATAATGGCAATCATACAGTCACAGGAAAAGTTAGCAGAGGTGAACGCAATAATACTCCAAAGCTTGTCGGATTTGCAATGACAAGGACCACTACGGATTAGTCATGAGCAGGAAGATAAGACTAATGGGGCTTACGGTAGTAGATCGTATGGTGATCATCGATCAAATAGAGATTATACAGTTAGAGATGGCAGATTGTTGGACACTCTAGAGAGGAGAAGGGATAGACACATGTATGATTCTAGTTTTGATTCAAATAGGCACTATGATCGTCATCAGTATCGTCCTTATAGGAGGAGTGATAGGGGGTATTTGTCGAATGAATTTAAGAAAACGAAGCCGCCTACTTTTGATGGAGAGATAGTTAGATGACAGGAAAAAAGAATTCTATGAACTAAGGATGGGATCCATGACAGATGATTAGTACACCAGTAAGTTCTTGGAACTGTTGAGGTATGTGCCTTACCTCAAGGAGGAGAAGGCTAAGGTTCAGAGATTCATTAGTGGATTACTGGATGTATTCAAAGACAAGATCGAATTCGATGAGCCTAGATCATTAGAGGAGGTTATTTGAAAGCTAAAGCATAGTTATGAACAATCGAAGCACAGAACTAAGAATAAGCCAGATCAGAGAGGTAACATAAAGAACAAAGGCAAATGGGATAAAAAGTGAGCAATGCCATAGGGTACAGATAACAAGGAGAGTGTTGCACCACCTAACCTGTTAAATGCATTAGATAGAGGATAGGGACATCGAGTTGAGGAGAAGAACAAGGATGGAGGTTGGAAGCCTATATGGTGTTGGACTTGTGGCAAAGATCATCGCGGGAGGGATTGTCCATGGAATCAGGGTATTATACCTCAGATATACAATTCACATGAGGCAGATTGTTGGATATGTAGGCCTGAGTATTCTTCATATATATGCAACTGTGGACAATAGGCAGGAAAAACATTAGAAATCGATCGTTCAGATGGACGGTAAGCTTTGTGATCAAGTTATTTCTATTTTGATTGACCTTGGATATAATTATAGCTATGTTAGTCCTAACGTGGTGGATAAGTGTGGTTTGAGTAAGAAATTGCATGCAAAGTATTGGTTAGTGCAGTTGGCTATAGGTACGAAGAAGCGAGTTCATCATTAGGTAAGAGTTTGCGCATTTGACTTAAATGTTATGCCTACCGCAACACATTTGAATGTTTTACCATCGGGTTCATACAGTATGTTGTTGGGCATGGATTGATTGTATCTTTGTAAAACCAAGGTTGATTGTTATGACAAAGCCATTGAGTGTGTTGATGACAATGGGGAACCAAGATTCTTGCAAGGTAAGAAGAAAGCCATATTAGTTATGATGGTGACATAGTATGCAGGAAAAGTGTAGCCGTGGGAAAGGGTGCAAGCTATTTGCAGTACAAATTTCTAGTGATAAGGGTAAGGAGGTCGAGGAAGCAGATGTGTTGAACAAATACCCAGTTTTACAGTAGTTCATGGATGTATTTCCTCAGGACATCATAGAGTTTCCACCTCATAGGGAGGTAGACTTTTCTATCGAGTTAGTGTCAAGGGCAGATCTAGCATCGAAAGCACCTTACAGGATGAGCACAGAAACAAATAATAATTCAATAATAAATTAGCATACTTTTTATTAAATAATAAATTATTGAATTAATTTTTAAATTATAAACATATTTTAAAATAAGATAGATTCTCTTAGTATTAGTAATATTTATATTACCATATATATTAAGTAATAATAATATAATAACCCATCCTAATATTTTTTATTTGTATATATATATATATATATATAGATATAATATATATATATATATATATATATATAATTTAAAATAACATTATTAAATTAATTTTAAAACTAACCTGAATTGATATCTTACCTATTTGGTTTTTCCCATGAAATTAATTTAAAATTAATACATATAATATTAATAATAACTTATATATAAAGCATTATTATAAAAATATTTTTATATAAATATGTCAATTTAAATTAATCAATAAATTAATTTCAAAACTAACCATGAATTGATATTCTTACCTAATTTAGATTTTTCCCATAAAATTAATTTAAATTAATACATATAATATTAATAATAATTTATAGATAGCATTATTAGTTTAAATAGGTTATAAAATTAATTTTTAATTATCCATACATTTATATAACTTGGACCTAATTTTAACTTAGTACCATAAAATAAATTATAATAATATTAATTTAAAACAATAACGATATTATATTAAATTAAGTTTGACTTGGGTCTATTAGAAAAATTAGCCGTTAGGTTAGCCGTTAAATTAGCCGTTGGAATCTCTGCTCGGACTATTTATCTGGCTAGGCTGGATCTGTTGCTTCAACTTGTCCTGACGATGAACCACACTGGTTGGTTCGAAACGTGTCAACAAAGGTCTTTATCATGTGATTTACGCTGAAGCTCTTCTTATAAAGGATGAGCACACTCGAGTTGGTTGAGTTGAAATTGTAGCTGAAGGAAATGTTGGACAAGGAATACATTAGGCCAAGTGTATCACCTTGGGGTGAACCGGTCTTGTTTCTAAGGAAGAAAGATGATATCTGCGGATTATGCATTAATTACAGGCAGCTGAACAAAGTGACCATCAAGAACAGATACTCTTTGTTGAGTATTGATGACTTATTCGATTAGCTGAAGGGAGTAGTAGTGTTCTTGGAGATTGGCTTGAGATCTAGATACCATCAAGTATGCATCAAAGAGGAGGACATTTACAAGACTGTGTTTAGGACCAGGTATGGGCATTATGAATTTGTTGTTCTTCCATTTGGCTTAATGAATGGTCTAGCTACATTTATGTGTTTGATGAATAGTGTATTGCGTCCATATTTGGATAAGTTTGTTATTATGTTCATTAATGATATACTGGTATATTCTAAAAATGAGGAAGTGCATGTCAGGAACTTTGTAGCAGCGTTGAGGTTGTTGAGGGAGCATCAGTTGTATGTTAAGATCAACAAGTATAGTTTCTTTTAGACTTAGGTGCACTACTTGGGACATGTTGTCTCCAAGGAAGTAATTGCAGTAGATCCAGAGAAGATAAGGGCCATCATGGAGTGGGTAGCTCCTAAGAATGTGGAGGAAGTGAGGTCTTTCATGGGTTTGGTAGGCTATTATAAGAGATTCATTAGGAACTTCTCATGGATTGCTTATCGTATTACATCATTGCAGAGGAAAGGTAAGAAGTTCGAATGGACTGAAGAGTGTGAGGCTAGCTTTGAGCACAGCTCAAGAAGTTGCCGACACATGCACCAGTGTTACAGATTTCAGCTCCGCGCAAAAAGTTTGTAGTATGTACAGATGCTTGCAAGAGAGGGCTCGGTGGAGTCCTTATGCAGGATGGACAGGTGGTATGTTATGAGTCTCGGAAACCAAACGAACAAGAGAATAACTACCCGATGCATGATCTCGAGTTGGAAGTGATTATACATGCATTGAAGATGTGGAGACACTATCTTCTTGGCAGGCGATTTGTGCTTATGAGTGATCACATTTGGTTGAGGTATTTGTTTGACCAGCCGAATATGAATGCCAGGTAGGCTAGATGGTTGGCCATGATTAGTGAGTTAGACTTTGAGATCAAGTACATCAAAGATAAGGAGAACCGAGTGACATATTCTCTTAGTAGGCGTAATCCAGGAGGATCTTGTTATATCTGTTGCACAGGTTCATCACCAGTGTACAATGTCATCGTCAGCATTTATTTCAGGTCGTCTTTAGCTTCGTCAACTTCACTAGTGTTCTTCATTTCTTCCGGTGTTGGTTTAGTCGTTAGTTCTTCATGGTGGAAATGTGGTCCAAATTAGTGTCACAATATGACAATTGTTGTATATGGTTTATTTACTTAAAGGTAACCACCCTCAATGAGGACCTAACTCATTGTATTAAACCTATGCTAAAAGTCTTATGCAACAAACCTATGGTGAAAAACCTAATGCTAAACCTATTACCTAAACCCTAAGTGCATTAAAACACACAAACCCTAAGTTAAATGACTCTCAGCCTTGTTTAAAACTGTTTAAAACAATACAAAACATTATAAACCATATGAACAAGTCATATCAAACTTAACTGCAGCAGGAGAAGACCATGCGGGTTGTAAAGCCATGTGACCAGCACATAAACAATAGATATGTTAACCGCAGAGTTAGAGTATGCAGCGGAGGTTATAAACAGCCTAACAACGTAGAGGATAACCATCGGAGTTTGTGTTATGGGAACACACCGTAACCACAAACGGGAAGCGCTAGAGCACCGCCGAACCTTAACCACGCGGGGAGTCAGCGGACATGTGAACAGTTTGTGGTAACCATAAGGGCATTGGTAGTCGGAACCGCCAGGGGAAGACTACGGAGGTGGTAGTTGGTGGTTAGACTGCAGCCTATTCACATGGGCAGTCAACCTCCTCCACCCGGTTAGTAAGCCTCCAACGGCTATGACTTTATTATAAAGATTAAAAATGGGTTTTGGTTACAAATTTGTTTAAAATATTAATTTGAGGACCATGGAGTTATCATAAGTTGTCAAGACATGAATGGACCAAGGCCCAAGAACCCAAATTAGACTAAACTCATTGGAGGAAGTTCGAGTGTACCTGGTGGGTTTTAAAGGCAGTTTGTTCATTTAAGGGAGGGGAGTGATTTTGGTTTTTGTATGCAGATTCTTGAGGTTAGAGGATGTTTTTGTTTTCAGTGTAACAGGAGCATCCGGATTCAGAATTGGGAACCGTGATAGGCGTTGGAAAGGTGGTTCAGAGAGCTATCCTTTGAAAATGAACAAAAGTGCAAGTGTGCACATTCAATTTGGTCATATCTCTGTGTAATCGACCTCTTATGTTTCAATCCTAATAAAGTGGTCACCCATCTTGAAAGTGGACTCAGAGACGTAGTCCATCAGGGACGAACTTCGTAATCAACTTTGATGTCTGGTATCACTTTGTTTTTTTTGTTTTCACTGTAGGTTTTAACCCCATACAGAAATTACCTGCATACGAATTCTAACAATAGAAAATAAACAATGTGAGAGCATAACACATAAAACACATATACACAGAGATTTTCCCCTGGATACCAAAACCGGGACTACCAGATTGATTTTTCATTATTTTCCTTTCAATGTTACAATACATATTTATTCATGCTGAAGCATACAATACCATGGACTGAAAACCATCGCGTCCAAAACCATGCACAAAACCATAGGTAGGTCTGCCCAACCTAATATAGGGTCCAAAAAAAAAATTCCCAAGGCGCTGCCCTAGACCCTGTAGAGTGAGGCTACCTACCCAACATGTGTCCCCCCACTGCACAATCGGTGCAATGAAGGGGGGGTTCTACCCCCCCCTAACCCCCCAGTTCACTACGTGGGCTAGTTATGGAAAGAATATAACACAACCCAACATTCTCCAACTTGTTGTTTTCTTTCCACATGGGGGCACAAGAGAGCTTAGTCATTTATCCAGCCTTGCAATGCCCATTGTTTCTCTACACCAAGAGAACTTCTCAGAGCTCACAGATTTTGTCAATGCATCTGCAGTATTCTTCGAAGTGTCCACCTTTACCAGCAACACCTTTTTGTCTTCTATCATTCCCTCACAAAGTGATACTGAACATCAATGTGTTTTGTATTTGAATGATAAATAGGATTCTTTGCCAAGAAAATTGCACTTTAGTTATCACAGTCTATCCTTATAGCTCCCTATACTAACCCAATACTTGAACACAATCTCTGCAACCAAACTTATTCCTTTCTTGCATGAGTGGCTGCCATGTATTTTGCTTCTGTAATCGATAGTGCCACTACAGATTTTTTCTTACTCATCCAAATGACTGCACCTCCAAATAGGTTAAACACATGCCCACTTGTAGATCTTCTCTGATCCAGATCTCTAGCCCATTCTGCATCAACAAAGCCATGAATATCCAACACTTTTTCCAATCCTAGTCTTCCTTGGTAGCACAAACTATAATCACTAGTGCCACACAAATACCTGAAAACCCGCTTCACTATTGTCCAATGCTCCTTTCATAGTTTTTCCATAAACCTGCTCAATACTCCCACTGCATGTGCAATGTCTGGTCTAGTACAAACCATTTCATACATCAGGATACCAACTGCACTTGCATATGGAACATGGGTTATGTCCTCTTCCTCGTGTTGTGTCTTGGGACATTGTTCAACATATAACTTTACACCTACAAGAATAGGAACCTTCATCAGTTTACTATCCTTCATATTAAACCTCTGCAATACTGTCTCGACATACTTCCTCTAGTTTAACCAGAGCTTCCTCTTTTCCCGATCTCTTTTAATTTCCATGCCCAAAATATAGTTTGTAGCACCAAGATCTTTCATGTCGAATTTGGAGAACAATTGGGTCTTAAAATCCTAGATAATTTCTTTGTCATTTCCAACTAGCAACATATCATCAACATACAAGACTAGATAAATAACACGGTCACCAATTAATTTAAAATACACACAGTGATCTACTTTGCTTATGGTGAAGCCAAGTCCCCATATAAATGTATCAAATTTCTGATACCACATCCTTGGTGACTTTTTTAACCCATACAGAGACTTCTTTAACTTGCATACCAGTTCTTTCTTAGCCTTCACCGCAAAGCCTTCAAGTTGCTTCATGTAGATCTCCTCTTCCAGATCCCTGTGAAAAAATGTTGTCTTCACATCCATCTGTTCTACCTCAAAATGAAAAGCCGCAACAACAGATAAAAGTAATCTAATAGAAGCTACCTTGGCAATAGGAGAAAAAATATCACTAAAATCCATTCCCGACACCTAGGAATAACCTTTTGATACCAAATGAGATTTGTATTTCTCCACCTTTCCTTCTACATTTGTCTCCTTCTTGAACACCCATTTGCTTCCAATGGGTTTCCTTCCAGTCGGCAACTCCACCAGATCCCAAGCCTCATTTTTGTGCAAAGATGCCATTTCATCAACCATGGCCTCTTTCTAGAGTTTTCCATCCTCTGAATCTACTGCTTCCTTCACAGTTCTTGGATCATCATCAATAACAGATAAAGCAAAATTTGAACAGAAAGCAGATGGACTATATCTTTCTCGGTGCCTTCTTTCTCGAACTGATCTTCTCACACCTAGAGTTTGTGGCTCTTCATCTTTTGATTCATCCTTTGCTATAGAGTCTGATTCTTCCTCCTTAAGCTCAAACTCTATCTTCTTAGGTTCCTTTGGTTGGACTTCATGTTGAATAACGTCTTTCAGTTCTCTGAACACCACATCTCAGTTGTACACAACATTCCTTGTTACTGGGTTCCAAAGCTTATAACCCTTTAAACCATCCTTATACCCAATAAAAATGCACTTTTCAGATTTACTATCCAACTTGGTTCTTTTCTCCTTTGGAACACGTACATATGCATCCCATCCAAATACCCTCAGATGTGAAAGAGAGGGTTTCTTACCAATCCATACCTCTTGTGGAGTCTTATCCTCCAACACTGATGAAGGTGATCTGTTGACCAGGTAACATGTTGTCTCCACCGCCTCCGCCCAGAATTCTTGTCCTAACCCGGCACCATTGAGCATGCTTCTTGCCCTTTCCATCAACGTCTTGTTCATTCTTTCTACAACTCCATTTTTCTTAGGTGTGTATGGAGTAGTCTTTTGTCGTGCTATACCACACTTCTTATAGAATTCTTCAAATTCCTTGTTGCAAAACTCTCCACTGTTATTTCACCTCAACACCTTTATCTTCTTCTCTGTCTGGTTTTCCACCAGATCCTTAAATTCTTTAAACCAATCAAAGACTTCAGATTTCTTCTTAAGGAAATATATCCATGTATTCCTTGAGAAATCATCAATAAATGATACATAGTACACAGACTTACCCAGTGATGGAACCTTCACAGGTCCAAACACATCACTGTGCACAAGCTCTAATATATGTTTCGCCCTCTTACCAGCAGAGGGGAAACTCACTCGATTTTGCTTCCCATATACACAATTTTCACAAAAATAAAAATCCAGAGATCTATTACTCAAACCTTCTACCATAATTTTACCATGAAGTATTTGAAGGCCATTCTCTCTAATATGTCCAAGCCTTTGATGCCACAACATGGTCGTCTCTCCAGAGACCACTAGATTGTCTTCTCCACTTTTGGGAACCACAAAAATGTTGCACCCATCAACAACAGTGCTACCTTGTAGCTTGTATAGAGTTCAAATCCAAACTCCCTGCATCAATACCAATACTCCCCGAACCATCTTGCAGGTATCCTTCTCGAACACTGTTTTTACACCTACATATCATCCAGCTTTCTTACAGAAATCAAATTTCTGGCCAATACAGAAATATGCAGAACACCCGGAAGTGTTCTAACCCTTCCACCTTGCAACTTCAACTTTACTTTTCTGCGACCAATGATTCTAGTCTTCCTATCATCCCCTAAGAAGACATCACCTCCATCGTATTTCTCATACTCGCATAACCACTCTCTATGGGGAGTGAAGTGAAAGGATGCACCTGAGTCAATCAACCATGCCTCATGATCTACATGTGTACTTGAAGAAGCCAAGTACACATCCCCACCTTCATCTGAGGTGGTTTTCGCCTCTGCAGAAGGAGCATCATCAG